>CM044104.1:5372800-5614157 GCA_024174645.1 Lemna minuta | reverse complement strand
TGGTGTGGACTTCCTAACAGGGATTCC
This sequence comes from Lemna minuta, assembly GCA_024174645.1. NCBI lineage: Eukaryota > Viridiplantae > Streptophyta > Magnoliopsida > Alismatales > Araceae > Lemna > Lemna minuta. The sequence goes on along the minus strand of CM044104.1, from coordinate 5,614,130 downwards.
TTCTCAAATTTAGTCATGAGACTCAAGGTGGTGGTGGTGGTGGAGGGATGCTATTGGCAATCTCAACAATAATTTCTGGTGTAAATCAATTTTTTTGGAAAATTTTATGGTGGAAATCGTGTGGACAAAACTGAAGTTTATGATAGAAAAGGGAATTCAACTAGAGTATCTCAAATTTATTATTGAGTAATCAAAGCTATATAAGAACTCTAGTTCCAATTTTACTAGATAGAGTTGATGAAATAAGAAAGTGCTCCCCCAATTCAATAGGTGCAAGGGCTGGATTTTTGGAACTATGAGGGAGCACTCTGCTATCACTATAGAGGGTCTTTATTTTCTCCTTTCCTTTACTTTATCTATTGTTATTTGATTATATTCTATAAATGAAGGCTATAAACTTGATTGCCTATTAAGCCCAATAATTGGCGATTAGTTGATAAAGAAAAATAGTTTTATTGATGTACTTAATTTCACAACAACACAATATTAAACAAGAATGGATCTCTTGATTGCTACTCATAAGCGTACAATCATTGTCTTCGAAAAGGCAAAATCAGGTATCAAACTTATATCCAACTCTTTGAATTCGATCTTAAAATTTAAGATAGTGACATGTTGACGTTAAATTATTAGAGAGGATGATAAGGAGATTAAAATGAAGGGTTATATTTTGATTAAGAAACCAAAAATGTTCAATAAAAAAGGGAGAACTGTGCGAGTGATGCAATCACCCAATCAAGCACTTCCAAATCCTTGATCGAAGCTAAAAAAAATTCTCAATAGGACAGTGGAATTGTGAATTAGGGTTGAAAACATGGATTTGTGGATTGAAAAGATGCTAAAAATGGAAAATATTAAAAAAAAAATTATAATCTAATCATTCACTATCAAAAACTCACTATAGGAATGCTCATTGATTGATCATTATGGTGGATAACAAACATTTCACATTTATAATTCAAATAAAATTCAAATATAAATAAGGGTAATCTATTTAAAACTCAACTTTGATTTACACATGACTAACCATTAAAAAATAGTGCATTATAGATTTTTGATGTCAAATTTATAGAATGATGACTATGCACTAAAAGTATGATAACATGTATAAGACGTGGAAAATAGTGGAATGATTTATGCCTTAAAATGCACTAATAATCGTGTAATCTCAAGTATAAGTTGCATGCTATCAATGACAAAGAGAGAAAAAAAATTCATGGGACTTAGTTAAATCAGAGGACATGATTAGATAAAAAATTAGAGAATAGAAGATTGAGAAAAAGGGAGAAGAAAGGAATCCGAGGAAATAAATTGATGATCTATCAAAGTTGAAACAAATGAGGTATCAAAGAAAGAACATCGTGATTAAAAGAGAGAGAATCACAACGAAAACCATCAAACTCTAATTCCCTTTAATCTAACTCTAATTCCCCTCAATACATGATAAAGCTGATTTCTAACCTGGAGGCTTTGTGAAGATCTCCTTATGTCATCATATCAAAGATTTTTTAGTTAAGATTCTTCTATTGTTGCTGGTGGATTTTATACATGAAATCCTTATGCACTTCAAGGGCAACCAATGACAATGCCGCATAATCTCACACGAAAATACAAAATAAATGCAAAATCATCACTAAGTGGAGGAAAGAAACACTTTTGGCCAAGAAGGCCTCAAGAGTTGAAGTAAAAGAAAAAAAGAAGATGAAGATTAACCCTTTTTACAAGGTTTTAGGGTTTGAGACTAATGCCTACTGTGTTACATATAAGCTAATTCACACTTACATATATCTCATTTATATTAATTTTTATTCTTATGTGATGTTTATAATGAAGTCCATAAGCATATGCGATGAGTAAGTGAATTAGAATGAGATAATAATGCAATGATCATTAGTATTTAAAAAATATTCTAAATATTCCTATTCGAGTGATATTCAAGAAAGAAATTGAATTATTTAGAAAGAATAACATGGTCTAGTCTAATGATATGATGAGTATAGCTGATTTTGTGGCCATTGGTATGAAGACACTTATGTTAGATAGAGGGGGTACTCTGTAGAAAAAGAGTTTTTTGAATTTATCTATATGAATCGATGAATGGTATTGATGATTTGAATTACATGTGTTTTCCCTCATTAATGTGTATCGATTTCATGAAATACAATTTATATGTCCTTAGTATAGTGTAAGCAAGGAAATGAGATTAGATGTTCAAATGGAAGGTAAGAGCATGAAAAGAATCAAGAGCATGGGAAGAAGTGCAAGCATAAATGGGGCATATAGAGATGAATATGACTACTAAATTTTAGGGTTCATTTCTAATTAAGAGAGAAATCAGAATTTAGATAAAAAATTGATAGAAAAAAATGAAATGGGGGTGAGAGAATAGCAAGGTGAGAAGAATGCTTGGTGGTAGCGATGAATCGATGCGCAATAATAGGGAGAGTGAGTTGCAAGTGTGGATGATATCAAAGCTTCTAAATTAAAGGAAAATAAAAATAAAAATAAAATACAAGTTTAATGTTTATGGAGATGAACACAATAAAAAATTCAATTCAGATCGTCGCTGACAAAACGATTTCGTGCGGTCATTGAATACACATGAACTCGAGTCAAAATAAGTTCCAAACTCACCAATTTAAAGTTAAAATAACAAATTAAAGAGTATAGTAGTGAATAAGGGTCAAATCCAAGGAGAAATAAGAGAAATCTTTGAAATTTGATCAAATCAAACAATGAATTGAAATGAGAAATTAGGGATTTTAGTATATTAATAAAGATAGCTCAAATACAAATGCACGGAATAAAAAATCACTGAATTTGGATTAGAATTCGCGAAGAAATCAAAATTTGAAATCGAGAAAGAAATTCGATTGCAAAAAGTGATAAAAACCAAAATTAAAACTGAAATTAACTTAATCTATGCTTCAAAATGTAAATTTAATTCTAAAGAAAGATGAATTAAGATGAAAACACTCAACCTAACCTGAAGTCGTGCTTGAAATGATCCAATTAATTTCCGGATTAAAGGCTTTTCATTTCGCGATTTGAAAAATGAAGTTTGGCGTTCAAGAGATGATTTCTTCTAATTCTTTCAACCAATTCTTGATTTCAAACACTCCTTGGATGCGGAAATGAGTCTAGAAGAGGAAGAATTCAAGAGATTCTCAGATTCTTGTGTCTAAACAGTTCGATTTGCTAAAAAAATCCAAGAATAAGTTTTTGCGTTGAAGAACAATTGAATTTATAGGCAAATTTAGGCATAACCGTTGGATGCGTCGATTCATCTTTGATCAACGGCTCAGATTGAATGTCGTTTGATGAATCGATTTCTTTAAGTCACGTCCATCCAATCCACAATGAAGCATGCAGATTGTGCCATGTCGCGTGTGAAGAAGCAATGTCATTTGATGTTGTCCATTCGATCTTCATCGGAAGATCGTGATGATTCCACGTGTCCATCGGGCGCATTTAATCTCGAGTGTTACAACTCCCTAGATCAACGGCTGAGATTAAATTGCTTTTAATCGAATCACCAACTAATCAGATGTTGCCACATACGCCTGCGAGTAAGTAATACTTGACGATTGGGATTTAACCATGCGATCAGACGTCTCTCATTGTGCCTTGTGACCTATAGCTAAAAATAAACATAAATTGTCACACATGGAATAAATTTTGGCATTTCATCACATATATAAGGTATAAAGGGTTAGCGTAAATATGTAAGGATGCTTTAACCCATTAATTACTCTCACGCGCACACTTGCTCACACGCGCTCACACACGAGCACACACGCACACGCATGCGCACACGTGTCACTCAAGCATACGCACACATCGCCACATGTCATGTACATGCATCCTCACGTGGCGGTGCTTCACCACGTCGGCGCACGATTACATTAAACATTTTTTATTTCTTTTTTTATTCTTTTTAAAATCGAAAATAGGTTTAAATAAATTCAGAAAAATTCTAGCAAATTCCTAAAAATTGGAAAATTCATAAATTTCAAAACACAAATCCAAATTAATGGAAATATACTTTTTTATGAGAAATTGAATTATCTATCATTGTAAAAATTCAAAATATTTAAATAATGAGATAATTAATTTTAATTTCGAAAATAAATATTGTTCTTAGAAAATAAATTTAGACAAATATATGAGTGTAAATAAAAATCTTTTCTCTTATCATTTAATCATGGAAATATAATTATGATCTCAAATATAAATTGGATTAGCTTTACATTATTTAATTATGCATATTTATCTATAAAATGATATATTTTTAGATCATAACATAAAATTACATAAATGGATAGAAATGCACTCAAAATATGATAACATGCGTACAAATTGAATATTTAGTGCCTTAAATTGTATTAATAATTATGTAAATTCATATACAAATTGCACGTTATTAGTCACACAAGCCCCATCGTAATTTCTATCCTAGGCTGGGTGATGCTCAATTTGCTTTGATCGCGATCCTCACTTGATTGCTTCTCAACTACAAGATTAAGCATCAAACAATGCTCTCCTTGGGTCTTGACATCTTCTACTCTTACTGTATGGTTCTAAGGCTGATAAATTTACAAAATTTTGGTCGAAACACCAAATGTAGCGGAAAACATTGAATCGAATATTCAAAACACCAAGCCACCAAGCACAAATGATCCTATCATCTAGTATGTATGAGAAAACATACTTACAGGATTTCCATGAAGGAGTTCTTGATTCTATTCAACTGTCTAGCCTCTAAGTGTATCCACGCGGTCTTCAGATGGTTGGATCTCCTCTTCAGAGCTTTTCATCAGGAGAGAAAGAAAATAAATGAGAGAATTCTCACAAGGCTTGCATGTGCACCTTTAGTTGTGGTCATTCTCCCCCTATTTATAGACATGTGGTATATAAATTTTTCATAAAAACCCTTATAATTATGTCTATATCTACCAACATCCATAGACCTTAAGTGTGTAACCCTCTAGGTTCATATATCTCACTAGTTAATAACTCTATAGACCAAATAACATCGTATTGGTTAAACTTAATTAATTATCCACATCAACACATAGATTAATTAATCAAGGATCGATTTAACCGAATTGATAGGTTGAGTTGCAAGCCCATTGGGTGCCAAGCTATACCATGTACACTAGGAGATATAGAGTATGAAGAACTCACTTATGGAACCTTTCCGTCATAGATTATCATGTATGTATAATACTTCATTTGCACGAGAATCATGAATGACTTACGGTTTGATAAATTGTCAAACCCTAATCGGTCACTCAAGTTAGTACTGATGCGTTTAGAAATCATTAGGAACTCCTTCTCCAATATTTCCCCTACCTTGCCTAAGGATTTCATTGCATCTCATTCCTTGAGTCAATCTCCTCAAATACTGAGGGTGGATGATCCCATCTTGATCACAAAATCATCTTCATGTACTTCATGTCATATCAAATATATGACGTTTTAGATATCTGTGGCTAGGGATTTGTAAGTTATAATCAAAACATGATCATCCATCCACAAGATGTCTTTGGCATGTCAAGCTAAATGACCATATACACAACCATGAAATGAATTAACCCGATTGACAGTTATGTATAATATCATGAAGGGATTCATAGAGATCTATTTAATGAACTCTTTCTCCAAAGAGCACCTACTATCTAGCCTTAGTGTCTCTACATTGATGGATATAATATAAGCCGTACTCATCATATGAGTCAGATCAGTTAGTACTATTCTATTCGAATAATTTGATGTCCCTCTAAAATATCCCATGAATAGGAATGTTTAGAACATATGTTTAAAGACTAGTGATCACTTTATTATGATCTCATCATAATTCACTTAGTCATTGTATATGCTCATGGACTTCATTGCAAACATCACACAAGACTGCCAATGAATAAATTTCATTTCAATGAACATAAAAAAGATAGACGAAAGTGTGATTGGGTCATAGGCCACATAATATCCATCACTTACTTCAGGTAGCATAATGTTAGGAGAGAGCCAAAAAAAGAGAGGAAAGGGAAAATAGAGCCTTATATAGAGAGTCTTTTAGGATTCTAAATGACCAACGGTGGAGATCTTTCATTCTTGTGATCAAGGGTCGAGATGGACCACCCCAAGGATGTCTAAGGGTGTGGTCACTAATAGCATACATATTTAACTTAAATTCTTATATTATTTAACTAATATTCATGCTTATTTTATGTAATTATAATGCATGTTATCCTACTTTTTATGAATTTTCTCCATTGGTATGACATTCTACTAAAGTTCATATTTATGCATAATTTAGGGTTAATTATGTGCTTTATTGATGATTAATCTTTTGCAAGGTTAAATTAATAGAAATTAACTACTTTCCCTGATTTACTTTGACTTTAGAAGATGATTAAAATGATTAATTCCAAGAAAAGAATAATTGGATGATTAAAAGAAAGAATTCTTAATGAAAGAATTGATATTATTTTTAATCCATCCCATTTTCTTGTTTTAATTTATATTTTAGATGACATGTTATTAAAGATGAAGAAATTTGTGATCCAATGGAGAAAATTTGAGTTTAAAAAGAGTTATATTTTTAAAGATATGGAGTTTTGAATTTTTTTAGATTTTTCTCAGATTTTAATTTGATTTTTATTGATTTTATTTCTTATTTTAAATCGCAAAAAGGGGGTTTTATCCACAGGAATCGCGGGCTGATGTGTCACGGGACCCGCGCGGATGCTACGTGGCACGCAAGGCCACGTGGCAGAGCCAGGCAAGCCCACGCGGGGGCCTAGGTGGCGCGAGTGTGACGCGGACGCGTGGCAGGGCCACGCGGGTCCACACGGACGCCCAGGGGGGTGCCATGTGGTGAGGGAGGGGGCTGGCATGTGAATGGCCCATGGGTTAGTGGGCCCTAGTTAGATAGTTGGGCCGCTAACGCAAATGCGTTACGCCGCCCCAGCTTATATATGCGTGTTTTCCTGATATTTCTTCCGTGTGGGACTATGTTCCCGTGAGATTCTCCTTTGGAGGCGACGTGGCAGTCCCATGGACATCAGATGCAATCGCGATAAACGAAGGGGGTGTCAATCGCGTGGACCCAACTCCACGTGATCACCATCAAAACACGTGCGCTAATGGTGTTTTAAGTGACGCAATCGACGTCTCACCTTGCGACACGTGGCTTCGCAAGGTGGTTTCGATCTTCATCAAACGGGCGAAATCTATGGAGATCGTGGTCCCGCATAGTGGGCCACAATTCCACCAATTTCGGGAAATCAATGGCTCAGACCGTCGTCTACGTTTCTCGCGGGAATTTCTGTTTAAAAACTGATGTATTCTATCTTCTTCTCTTAACTTTTGATTGAATCGTGAAGAAATTAAGCGATTTTGAAGAAAGATCTTAAGTTCTTCGTGATCCTCTGCTTCCCTAGAGTCGAATTCACGGCCATTGAAGCATGACAATCACGAATTGATTGCAAGAAACGATCGTAATCTCCCCTTGAATGCCGAACATACGCCGAAGACGAAATTGAGGAATACTCTTCAATCTATGTGAATTGAAGCCAAATCGTCATGTTAATCGGGTTAGTAGTGTGATTCGTTCATCATTCTCGCAATTCATGTAATTTAGATTAGAATTAGGTAGTTAATTAGAGTGTAGAAGTAGTTAAATTCATATTTTTGCCCAATTTTAGTGATGGATTTTTTGTCAATTTTCAAATAAGGATATCTCTCTGATCGACCCGATACTTACACTTTAGTTGATTTTATATCTTTATCATGGTGAGTTTGGAATTATAAATTTTGTTTGACCGACGTTTGTGTGTTTTAAGGACCGCATAAAATGCTTCGTCAGTCACCACTTCAAAGGGTTAATTTTACCCCTAAATGAGGTGGCCCAATCCCTTTCTAAAGAATGAGACTCATCCCCTCAAAAGGGTAATAACCCCTTTTCTAAAGACATGGGCCCCACCTCCTAAAAGGCTGACTCCCAAATCCTCCTTAAGTGAGGAGGATGTCCACCTTAAGTGGATGGCCTCTACTTCATTGTAAATATAAAATAATTTAATTTAAAAGGATTTTAATATAGGTTGGTCAACTTTCCCTAAAATAGAGAAAGTTGACCAACTTTGGCTTACCTTGACTTAGCTTGGTGAAGTGGTTGCCCCCAAAACGATAGTATGATCTTCATAATCATTTATGAAATTAATTTGACCACCTTTGACCTTTCTTCACACCTTTATCCACCTTGACCTTTAACTTCATGGAATTAGAGTTGACTTGGCCCTTAAATTGGTGAAGAGTTCATTTTCTCCTCTCTTTCCTTAAAATTTGTCTCTACGTATTTCCATACATTTTCATAAGTCCTTGCATCCAAAAAGGGCTGCACCAAGGAACCATTCATTCCTCTCGGGCTGGGCTCTCGCATGATAGGGGTCTTATCAGATCAACTACACTGACTTCGCTCGTCGGGTGAGTTTATTCTTTCAATCAGAACAAACTAGCTCAGTCATCGATAGGCGTGACTCTCCTTATTCATTCTATTGGCACGACAAATGTGAGAATTCAACCACTTGACTTCAAAGAAGACGAATGAGGTTAACCTCAAGATATACAATTTGAAGGAACAATACATGACAAGGCATATTCATGTTTAACATAATCAACATTAATTAAATACAAATTGAGTACATCAGTGGAATAACATAATGAATGCAAAAATATCACAAAAATATCGCCCAATCATATTCTGTGGCATACCCCTTCACCTAAGTGAAGATTGACGATCGCGATTTAATTGCATGATCGCACCCTCCACATTTCACCACGTCACTTGTACACAAAAATATAAAAAGATAATCCCACATGATGAAAATTAAAGGGAATGTGTGAGTATATAAGAGGTGAGTGATTAATGAGATTAGAAAAAATCCTAAAAAGGGTGCATATTCACATTAATCACACACACGCGCACACATACACACACGCGCGCATACACACATGCACACACATTCGCATTGTGTGCCACATGGCATTTTATATGCCGCCACGTGGCACCACATTTTTGCCCATGCCACGTCAGGTACCATGTTAGCACACGATAAAAAATATAATTTTTTATTCATTTTAATTCAAATTAAATCGAATTAAATTCATAAAATTTTTTGAAAAATTCCAAAAAATCCCTAAGAATTAGAAAATTCATATCTTTCAAAGTAAAACATCAAATTATTCCAAATGTATTTTGTTGGATCAGAAATTAAATTATCAATTACTCTAAAAATTTAACTTATTTCTCTTATTGAATAACACGAGAATAATTTTTTATTCCAAAAATACACTCATTTCTCTTTGAAAAATAAGCTTAGAAAAATAAAGGGGTGTATAAAATGTATTTTCTCTTATTATTTAACATTAAAACCTAATTATAATCTCAAATTTACATGTGAATAATCTAATCTTTAAATTTTTCTCTTAATTATCCATGATTATCCCTAAATTAGTAAATTTTGAGATTATAACTTAATTTTCATATAATGATATATATATACTCAAAATATAATAACATGCATATGAATGGAATGTTGTATGCCTTAATGATGTAGGATAATTCGAAATGATGATAAGTGCAATGACGATGAATGTAATTATGATGAATGCGTATAAGAGGTGAGGGAATTAAATGATTAATCAATACCGAGAGTGAACTCTAACTCAATCCTACAATGTGAAAGAGGATCTAGGAAGGATATCACCACGGACTGGGATTTACCTCGAGGTTATGTCTGACAGTTGCTGAGGGAGTGAGAACCGATAGAATAAATCAATCTAAGTTGGACTTGTGGATTTAGAATTTGAACTTCTGATCACTTTAAAGTTTTAGAGGATGAGTACCTTGAAGTAGACGTGAAGTTGATGCCCCTGAACTCACCAAAAGACTCAAGATATCCTCGAATTGCTTTTTCACTTGAAATGGATGAAAGGGACAACAAGGGAGGTAGAAGAGAGGGGAAGATAGAACTCGGATTTGAGTGAAAGGAAGGAGAGGAAAAGGAAACACACAAAGAAGACATAAATTCTCCACTGAAGGATAAAAATTTCATTCCATATAACAACATACGTGATTGTTTTACATTTGTCCCTTTTAAAGGGTGAAGAGAAGAGAAGTTAGAGTGATAAGGTGCATCAAGGTAGTTATTCGCAGTTAGGGATGGTTACAACATATTTCAGGGATTTCTTTATGTATTTTCAAGGCTACCATGATGGCAAAATAATATGTATAATTTCTTTGGGCTCGTGGTGATGTTGATGGTTGTGGGGTCGTAATGATGCATTCGGGGAGTCTGATCGAGTACGAGAGATCCCGATACTCTCCTATCGTCTGAGTGTCTAGTTGTTGTAGCCGTAAGAGTGAGATAGCAACGTCGCTTAATGACAAGTGGCCGACAAGGGTTGACCTGGTTTCTCGTCTTCTTGAGATCCACTAAGGCGAGGCAAAGAGAAGGCAGAGAGCAGATGGTGATGACGGCGACGATAATCTCGATTTTGACATCGGGAGGGAAGTCGTCGAGGTTGACGTCGGGGAGATTTACGTGGGTGACTGCTTCAGGGAGTCGCTCGAGGTATTGTTGCAGATGTTGATGAGGGTGGCCGTGATCCCATGAAGGACGAGGTGCTTGGTGAACTCAGCTATTGGAATCAGGTGACCCATACTCGACGAGGAACGAGTGCTAGGTGAGGTGCTGTCATGGCTTCCCTTGCGCTTTCATGTTTCCTGATTTCCTCTTTGATTGAAGGTTCCTTTTTCTGAATTGCCATCATAAAATCTTTGACCCATTTTGAGTTCGATTGCATGGGCCTTTCGATTTTAGGTAGAACCCAAGATATCCATTTCTGTAAGTTACTAATATATGTTAATGGGCATGTATCTCTTCTCCCTCTCTCTCTCTCTCTAGTGGGCTCGGCCCACTAGTCTCCTCTCTCCTATATTAAGCCCCCATTGCATGGGGGCGTCATATCAATGAAATCTCTCTCTCTCTTCTTGCTCTAACATGGTATCAGAGCATAGAGAGAAAATTTAGGGTTCGCGCCGCCCTGCCTGACGTGCCGTCCTGCCCTGCGCGCCGCCTCGCTTGCGCCGCCTCGCTTCGCTCGCGACGCAGGCCGCTCGGCCGAGCTAGCTGCCGCCCGCGCTACGGCGCTGCGCAAGCGCTCTGCTTCGCCCTGACGCCAGCCCGCCTTCTGCTTGCGCGCCGCTCGCTGACGCTAGCTTCGCTCGACGCTGACGCCGCTCGCCTTGCAGCGCCGCTTCTGCCCGCTTGACGCGCTGCACCCGCTACTGGCTGCGCTCGCTCTGCGCGCGCTCGCCTGCCCTGCGCGCCGCCCTACCCTCGCCCGACGCTGCGCTCGCTCTGCGACGCCGCCTGCTCGCCACTGACGCGCTCGCCTTGCTCGACGCGCGCTGCCTCTTTGCGCGCCGCCCTGCCCTGCGTCGCGCGCCCTTCGCTCGACGCGCGCGCTCGCTCTGCGCGCCGCTGCCTAGCGCTGCCGCTCGCCAGCGCGCCGCTCGCCCTGACAAGCGCTCGTCCCGCTTCGCCTCCCTCGCACGCCTACCGCTCGCACCGTCGCCACACCTCGCACGCGCCCGCCGTCGTGCCCTATTTGCTTTGGAAGCTCTGCCGCTGCCCTTACTCGACCCCTACTCGCACATGGCCGAGTCAAGCATATCATCCCCTACGACTCCCGCCTCGGCCTCCTCACTGACGGGCCGGCTCAGCTCCGGAAGCATTCGACTGTGAGTGCACTCGCCAAGCCCTCGCGTACACGTTCGATGGGTCCACTATGGGCCCCGGCAAGGCGCCTTCCTCGGAGTTCCTGAACGCTCACGGCTCTTCGGCACTATCTAACCGAACCTCCTCTTAAGGAATCGGATCCGGTTACTTCGAGTGGAGCAGACTCGAGTCGCAGCTTTGTTCCTCGGCTTATATCTAGCGTCGCGCTCGCATCATGGAGCCGCTCAAGCATGACACGCCCTGCTCGCGCCCTCGTGGCTCAAGTTGGAGACTATGTACGCCAACAAGAGCAACGTGAGCTCTGGACAGTCGCCTATATGAGGAGTTGTTCGCCTATCGCCGAGGGAACCCTGACACTGTAACTACTATGGATCGGTCGACGCTATCTTCACCAACCTCGAGGTATATCAGCCGCTCGTTTTGGATCTTAACACGCTTCGACGTGTATCGTGATGAGCTCCGAGCTGGAGCCTTCCTCAGCTGATTACGCCCGTGAGCCGGCAGATATGATCGGGGGTCGGTACTTGGGGATCAGCGGTGCTACCCGACCGAGGCGATCTTCGCAGCCTGCACTTAGAGTGCTGACAGCCTCGCCCTCATCGCAGACCATGCAGCCCCACCGAGACATCCGCTCTCATAGTATCACTCGGACTCACCGGGCATCCGGGAAGGGCGCATCCTCCGGGAAGAACCTGGATCTCCCATCCACCCCGCAAGTACCGTGGGAAGACATCACACCCAGCAGAGAAGTGCTGGAAGGAGTTCGGAAGCCCGCCCGCCATGGCCGCCGCAGAGGCAAGGCGTCCTCCACGCCTGCCGAAGGCTCTTCCTCTACTGCTCCTTAAGCCGGAGGGATGGTTAGCCTCTCACTCTCTCCTTCGGAGCTGGCCTACATTCAGGCATCACGCGCCTCCTCACTTTGCCCGACTGCGGCACCATCAGCCGCCTTGCGACATCGACTCAGCAGCCTGGCGTCCTATGCGGGAGGACGCGCTCTTCTCGTGTACGCCGTCTATCTCAACTCCTCGTATTACTTCTTGGGTTATTGACTCGGGGGCCTCTTCCCACATGACCGGTTTTCCCACTATTCTGACCTCTTACCGGCCTGACACCTCCATTCCTGACGTCCGTATAGCTGACGGTCGTTCCTGTCCTGTCCTCGGTACCGGCCAGTCTCGTGCCACATCTTCCCTTCCTTTACAGAACGTCTTGTATATTCCCGGTTTTCCTGCTAATCTGTTGTCCATCGATGCGATCACTAAAGCCCTTCACTGCGTGTGTTCTTCTTTCCTCATCACTCGCATCTTCCGAGATCTCGATACGGGCCGGAGGATTGGACTGGGCTGTGAGAACGGACGTGGGATCTACGAGCTGGTGGCTGATTCTCCTTCTACGGGACTCAAAGCCCTTTTTGCACTTTCTGCTTCCTCTAGTTCTCTTCATGACTCCTTTTTATGGCACTCCCGATTGGGGCATCCTAGTCTTGTCAAACTTAAGGAAACTCTTCCCTGGTTAAACTTATCTGAGTTTCATTGTGAGTCTTGTGAACTAGGGAAGCATCATCGCTCATCATACCCCTCGCGCACTGGTCCACCTACTCATAGTCCGTTTGACTTGGTCCACTGCGACGTCTGGGGTCCTGCCGCGCATTCATCTCCTACAGGAGGAAAGTATTACATGGTGTTTGTTGATGATTACACTCGGGCGAGTTGGACGTATATTCTGAAGAGTCGGAAGGAAGTACTTTCTCGGGTTCAGTATTTTCTTCTTGAGATCAGTACCCAGTACATGACTAAGGTAAAAGTCCTGCGCACGGACAATGCACTTGAGTTCACTCAGAAGGCGATTGAGGACCTCTGTCTGGCTCATGGGATAGTCCATCAGACTACTTGTCCATATACCTCGCAGCAGAATGGAGTGGCCGAGAGGAAGCATCGACACCTTCTCGACATGGTCCGCACACTGCTGCTTGCTATGCGAGTACCTTAGTATCTACGGGTGTGACGCTGTCCCTGATCGCTACATATTTGGTGAACCGTCTCCCCATCTGCTGCTCTTGGAGGTGCGGTTCCCCTTCAGCGATTGACTCCTATGGCTGATATCTTCTCCCTCCCTCCACGAGTGTTCGGCTGCACTGCCTTTGTTCAGGATCACACTCCCGGTCTGTCCAAGCTAGCTCCTCGTGCACGCAAGGGTGTGTTCGTAGGTTATTCTCGGACTCAGAAGGGCTACCGTATATACTTCCCCGATCAGCACTAGTATGTTACTTCGGCAGACGTGACATTCCATGAGGATGTTCCCTATTTTTCATCTACCCAGTCTGCCGATGATCTCTCCTCATCATCCCTACCCCCCTTCCGTATCTGCCACCACTTGTTTCCGACCTTCTCGTGCTGATGTCACCCTCTTCCTTGCTCTGATGTGTCACCCTCTTCCGCATCCCGTCCCTAGCACATGCTCGCGGTGGACCCTCCCTCCTCCCCACCACCCCCTGTTCGGCTACATCGTCACCCGTACCCTCTCCACCACCTCCCCGTCTCCGACCTTGACCTTCCCATTGCCCTTCGCAAGGGCACTCGCCAGTGCACGCAACATCCTATCGCCCATTATGTTTTTTCCTGCCCGCCTTTCTCCTTCCTATCGAGTCCTTTGCCCTTGCTGTTCTAACCGAGTCAATTCCCAAGTCGTATATTGAGGCGTTGCAGGTACCGGCGTGGAAAGCGGCGATGGATGTGGAGTATGCGGCCTTCCTCCAGCGGGAGACCTGGACGTTGGTCCCTCGACCGACTGATGCCAACGTCGTCTCTTGCAAGTGGGTGTACTCCCTTAAGTACAATCCTGATGGCTCCGTTGCTCGCTATAAGGCGCGTCTGGTGGCCCGTGGCTTTTCTCAAGCGTATGGTCTTGACTATCATGAGACCTTCTCTCCCGTGGCGCGCCTCAGCTCCATTCGTGTTCTCTTCTCCCTCGCCTTGGAGCAGTGCTGGCCGCTTCATCAACTGGACGTCTCCAATGCCTTCCTTTATGGAGACCTCGAGGAGCAGGTATTCATGGAGCAACCGCCTGGGTACGTTGCTCAGGGGGAGTCTTCTGAGGTGTGTCTCCTCAAGAAGGCTATCTATGGGCTGAAGCAAAGCCCGCGTGCGTGGTTCCACAAGTTCTCCCAGCTTCTCTTCTCATATGGCTTCGTTTCTACCGTCTCTGATCCGACTGTCCTGCGGAAACGCACCCCACTCGGCTGTGTCATCCTGGCTGTGTATGTCGATGACATCATCATCACCGTTAGTGATGACGCTGAGGTTGCTGCGACCAAGGCGTATCTGGCTCAGCACTTCGTGACCCGAGACCTGTCTCCACCAAGGTACTTCCTTGGACTTGAGATTGCTTATCGTCAGGGGCAGATGTCTATTTGTCAGCGGAAGTACGCGCTTGATCTCCTGGAGGAGACAGGGATGTTGGGGTGCAAGCCGGTCGCCTCACCCATGGAGCAGAATGTGGACTGGTGGGACCATGCCACTGCACTGGTGGAGGATGCAGGCCTCTACCGACGACTCGTGGGGAAATTGATTTTCCTCACTGTGACACGCCCAGATATCTCTTATGCGGTTAGTATCTTGAGTCAGTTCATGCAGGCTCCTCGTACTATCCATCTGGAGGGGGTCTACCGTGTTCTGGCGTACATAAAGAGAGCTCCGGGGAGGGGCCTCCTGTATCGACGCCATGGCCATCTGCGCGTTGAGGCCTACTCTGACTCTGGATTTGCCGGCGACAAGGAGGACCGGAAGTCACATGGTGGATATGCCACCTACGTTGGAGGTAATCTTGTCACATGGCGCTCTCAGAAGCAGTCCATTGTATCTCGGTCCAGCGCTGAAGCCGAGTATCGAGCCATGGCGGATACCACAGCAGAGATGTTGTGGCTGCGCTCTCTTCTTACTGAGTTGGGATTCCCCCCTGGAGAGCCTATGCAGATGCATTGTGACAACCTGGCTACGACCTTTATTGACAGTAATGCTACGTTCCATATGCGGACGAAGCACATTGAGATTGACTGCCACTTTATTCGACAGTACGTGGTGAGCGGTACCATCTGTACTCCACACGTCGCTTCGGCACATCAGCTGGCAGACATCTTCACTAAGGCACTACCAGGCCCGACCTATGATACTATGGGGTCCAAGCTGGGCATGTTCGACCTCCACGCTCCAGCTTGAGGGGGAGTGTTAATGGGCATGTATCTCTTCTCCCTCTCTCTCTCTCTAGTGGGCTCGGCCCACTATATATATCTCTTATAATTCTAACTAGGGTGGGTTGATCAAAGAAAGAAGGGAATATTAGAACAAGATGTTTCCTATTGTCTTTTGAGATCATTTATGTACACATGGGTACCTATGACATAGTGGTTGAAGCTTGGTAGATAAGGAACCTATATCAAGGTAAAAGGTGGTTGACTTGGTCCTAATATGGAATTCTAAGTGTTCTAGGGATGAGGGTTTAATTTCATATGAACAAGTTAATCTTTAGATCAGAATACAATTGGAAAAGGAGGGAAACTAATTCCCCGTGGATCTACTCCCTCTTTTATTTTCTTAGAGAGGTTTTCTTCATTCTTTTCATGAATAAATAATTTCTCAAACTTGTGAATAAGGAGGAGCATGCTATTTTGTTGCTGTTGGGAATGAGTTCTCTTCCTTAGTTCATACCTAGGTTCACTTGGAACCCTTTTCTCCTTGTGTTGAAATGATTCTCCATCACTTAATTTGCATCAATATTCATATAATATAATTGTCATGTTATCACATATAAGTATGGATCATTTGTTCTTGAATCCTTCATGTTTTAAATGTTTGATTCAATGTATTCCATCGTGTCTGATATTTTTATCAAAATTTTGAGAGGCTATCAAGCATAAGATTCCATCATCTATACTCTATCTGATGTTCACTACCACAAAAACTGTATGTCTTGCTGATAGCATGCCATGCAATCATGCTTGCCTCATCAACCACCATGGGAGCCCTTTTTCTTTGTAATTGAAATATAATTCTAAAAATCATTGATATGAGAAAACTCATGTATTTCATAATAACAAAAAATTTATGTCAAATTTTCTTCAATAAATTAGGAATTTAAATACCTTCTATTTATGCCATTTAAATTAAGAAATAACAATATATTTATTAAAGTACCTAGTTGAGTAAAAGTTTCCCAACTATAAAGTAAACTTTAGATAAAAATTTCCCTTTTATTCTCTTTATTATTCAAAAATTCAAAATTTAATAAAATAGGGCAAATGTTTCAGATGTTTGATCTTAAGAAAGGTCAACTCACTAAGAATAATATCTTAGCCTTAATAATGCATTTTAAGAACTTGGAACACTAAATCCTAAATTCTATGAGATGAATTTTGAATTAAATTAGGTTACTAATCATACATTTGTAAGTAAAAAATGCATTTTAGCACTAGGCCCAAACCTCCATGCCTATAAGGGTGGGTTGTGCTATTTTAGGCATAACACCATAAGTAGGGTGCATGGTGGTGTTATCAATAGCTTTGAGTTAAACCTATGGCCATCCTACGTTGTGTTCAAATTTTATGTGCATGATTGATTAGTTTTTCCTTGATTATTTTATGTGATTGGCCCCCTTCTATGACTCTAATCCATCATGCAATTGGCATCCTATTTGCTCTAAAAGAGGCGCATGGACATCTTAGTGACAATAAGCGAGAAAGGCCACAGAAATTGAGAATATTGACCTTCTAATTTGTGCTGATTAGGGATAGCTGGTAGATATTAGTGGCTAGATACAATGAAGACATTATAGATGAGAGTGACTGGCGGCAGAAAACAAAACAAAACTTAAGAAATGTGATGAAATGGAGGGTTTTAGAGGGAAAACTTTTGCAACCTTTGAAGATAACTCAAGGGAACTATCTTCTCTCTCTCTCGAATATATATATATATATATATATATACATATACACAGAGAGAGAGAGAGAGATGGTTAGATAAACAAACAATTAGATAGACAAAGAAATATAGACACATAGAGAGAGGATATGAGAGGTAAATGTTTGGCTCTATTGCACTTTCACAAGGAGAAAGTTTTCTTCTTAACTAAAATAGAAGCAATGGTTATATGTAAAAGTAAATTTTCCTTCATATTCCATCATGTTGAGAGAAAATAATTGACTTCTATTCACTTAAGAGACCTCCCCTAAAAGATTAAGAAGAAGAATTTATCATTTTACTCAGGTATATTAATCCTTTTGATTCAATTCAAGCATTTCTTCAGATAAAAAACTATTAGTCATTGTATTATTCGTGGAGCACAAATACATGCTCCACCACTAGTGGTGCGATTGACTGCAGCTCCTTTGGTGGAGATGGCACTGACCATCGTTGTCATAGAAAGCCACCACCATCACTAGGGGGTGATGGGGAAACTTCCTCACGTCCACTATGTTAGCTGCCCCTTCAACTTGTTGCCATTTTCTCTTGTGAAGGCAACAAGTTGAACACCTATATAAGCTGTCACATATAGGTGCCCCTTCAACACCTATATAATCTGTCACCTCCTACAAGCATCGCTCAACATGTGTCTGCGCTATGAATCCAAGCTACCATTGTCGGCCACAATGCACACCTTGTACTCACATTGGAACACGGCACACAAGTTTGCAGTGATCTTTGGCTATCCCTGTGTAGCGCCCATGCATCGTTCCCTAAGTAAGGACCACTATCATGCTCCTTGTCACTCACCGATTGCTTTACCTCATCTTGTCTCTACATTTGTTATCACCTTGAGCCCCTCCCATTGCCGAAGGTCCACTCTATCCCTCTTTATGATTTGTTATTTCATCTCGTACCATTTGATATTATGTGGCATATAGGCCAATTGCACTTCCACGCATCTCATTTATGTTCATTGAAATGAAATTTATTCATTATCATTCTTGTATGATGTTTTCATTGAAGTCCATGAGAATATGTAATGCTTAAATAAATTATGATGAGATAATAAGATCATAATACAGTGATAACTAGTTTTCAAACCTATGTTCTAAACATTCATATTCGTCAGATATTCAAGAAGGACATCGAATTATCTAGAAAGAATAGTGATAACATGCAATTTCCTGCATTAATATCATGCATTTTATGCACTTTCTTAAAAATATAACCATAAATGCATGTTAACATAATTTACATTGATTAAAATGATAATTCTTATGTTTGAAGGTATATTATTAATTTTTCATCAATTAGCAGCATTTTATGGACATTTAATGACATTGATTCATCAAAAAGATAATATTATTTTATTATAAAATGAAATGTCTATTGATTTCCCATTTGAAATACCTTTATTGATATGAAAATATTCATGAATGCATTTTATCATGAATTTTATGCGGAAGTTGGCATTTTTCTGAATTTTTTGGAAATTTTTGGGAATTTATGATAATGAAATAAATAAATAAAATATAAAATATAAAAAAGGAAAGAGAGAGTAACTTGCTCTCGCGATGGGGAAAATTTCTGTCATGAGGAGAGGTGCACCTTTGTGTCCTCTCCTCCTCCCCCCTTTTCTTTTTTTTCTCTCTCTCTCCATCTTTCTCTCCTGCTCTCTCTCACGTAATGAAATTTTCATCATGCAGACAAAAGTTTCTTCCTCTTTCTCCTCCACTTCCCCTTGTCGTCACGCCCTTCTTCCTCCTCCTCTTCTCTTCTTCTCCCCTTCTCTACCTCCTACCAATGCCCTCTCCTCCTCTCTCTCTTCTCTCTCTATATTTGATCTATCCTCTCAATCCCACGTGCGTGCATGCGCCCATGAGGGGGAGACAATGTTCTTCCTCCCTCCTTCAATTTTCGCTCTCTCACTCTCTCTTGTGCACATGCATGTGCATAGGTAAGGGGGAGGAGGATATTCCATCCTATCCTCCTCTCCCCTCTCTCTTTCCTTCCCTCACTTTTCTACCCCTCTCTTCATCTCTCTGTTGTTGTCCTTTACCCTCTCTCTATCTCTATTGAGCGCGTGCGAAGAAAACTCTTTTTGCTCGTATAAGCTTTGTCTCCCTCTCTCATGCATGTGTGTATGTGAATGATACCAATGTGCTTCCCCTTATTTCTCTCCATCTTTCTCACCTTCTCCTCTTTCAACCATCATTTCTGCATCCTCTCCTCTTTTCTTTCTCCCTCTTGACTCCCTTGTTTTTTGTCACATGACAGAAAAGAATTCCGTCGCGCATGAAGTCCTTGTGTGTCGTGTTTTCCACCGCATCCCTCACTTCCACTCTCTTGCGTGTGAGTGGACAGAAGAAATTTCTACTATTCGCTCCAATACGCCTCCCCTCTCCTTTTTTGCTCCTCCCGTATCTCTTTCTTGCACCTGTGTTTCTCACCATTAAGAGATAGAGAGAGAGAGAAGAGATGAGAGAGGATAGAAGGGAGAGGAGAGAAAATAGAAGAGAGCGGAAAACTTTTTTTTTTCCTTTTTTAGGTTTGACCTACTGTTTGATCGGAGTGGTTTGAGTAGGGAGTAAGTAAACCAATGGTCATAGATGCTCCAAATTCAAATATTGATACCTCATGATATTTATTAAGGGCGGAATGTTTGTAGACGTGATTTTCATTTGAACCTCTATAAATCTACTGGGGCAGATTTAAATTCCAAGATGAAAAATGTATGGTTTTTAATATTTTAGTCGGTGCTTTTAGCATTGGATAGCTAGGAGGAAAGAAGACACCGATTGATCTTTCTTCATGTATGGAACAACATTTCTAGTGAGTTTCTTCTCTCTTCTATTCTTTCCTCATGTTAAATGCAAGATGCCAAGTCCGAGCAAGATGTATGAGCTCTCAAAGATGTGTTTTGCTTAGAGAGCATTGCTAGAGTGTGTTTTTATCACGAATGCTTAGTTTAGAATCATTTCTCCATCCATCTTTTCCATTTTCACTTTTTATTTATCGATTTTTTCATATTTTGAAACCCAAAAATTACTTTTTCACCATGATTAAGGGTTTTTATTCTTTGAAAGAAGTTTGGAAGCATTTGATCAATTCATTTTATTTCTCATGTACATCTTATTTTTTTCAATCATCTTGATTTTCTTAATGTAAAGATACCAAAAAATAATTCTTGATTTTAATCTTTTAACCTTCCTTCCTACCGATCCAATAATTGATTATAATTTTTGATACGTGAATTTGTGCATTCAACGAGTATATTTTTACCTATATCAAATAGTACTGTTTGATTTGGCTAATATGATGAGTGTGGTTAATCTTGTAGCCATCAATATAGAAACACTAAAGATAGATAGTTGGTGTTCTTTAGAGAAAGAGTTCACTCAATTGATCCATATGAATCCTTGTATGGTATTAGACCTAATTTTCAATCAAGTTGATCCATTTCATGGTTTTGTGTGGTCCTTTGACTTCAGACACTAAAGACATCTTCGAGAAAGATGACGGTGTTTTAATTATAAATTATGAATCCCTAGCCACGAGATCTCTAAAACATCATATATTGGATACATTATGAAGTCCTCGAAGATGATTGTGTCATCAAGATGGGATTGTTGATGAAACGATATCGTGTGGTCACTGAATGCACACAAAAGTGTGTCAAAGTTAATACCAAACTCACCAATTTAGAGAAATAATCATGAATTTAATAGCATAGTGGTGAATAAGGGTCCAATCCATGGAGAATTAAGGGATTTTTGAGGTATATTTAAAAATTCAATCAAATCAGACAGTAAAAAGTGGTGAGAAATTAGGAAAATTTATAGATTTGGAAAAAAGAGGATGGCGAATCCACGAGATCAAAAATCGCATAATTTGGGTCAAGATTTGCGAAGAAATCAACGAGTGAAGAAGATAGAAATAATTGAAAATGAGAATTATGAAAAACTAAAATTGAAATTGACTAAATCTATGATTCAAAATTGAAATTTGATGTTATAAGAAGAAAGATTGGGACAAAAGCTTGAATTCTAACCCTAGAGAGCCCTCGAATTGACCTAATTCCTCGCTGGATCGAAGGCTTTTCATTCACAAATTTGAAAACAAGTGTTCTGTTCAAGAGTCGATTTCTTCTTATTTTCTCAACGACATCTCACTTTCAAACACTCCGTGGATGCGTAAATTGATCTAGATGCAATTGGAAGCAAGAGATTCAAGGGATTTGGTGTTTAGACAGTTTGATTACTTCAAGAACCCAAGAATGATTTACAATGTTGAAGAACATTTCAATTTAGAGGGAAAATTGGTCGTAACCATCGAATGAAGCATTTGATCTTCGATCAATGGCTCTGATGAAACGCAGGAGTGCGAATTGTTACGGATAAGTAGTGGCCGTTGGATCGCAAGTAGACTGTTGAGATTTTGCCACATCGCGCTCTTTAGTAAAGATTTCGCCACATCGCATGCCTAAAATTGCTCATTGTTTGATCTTGATCTTACGCTCCAGTGCGTTTCGTTCGGTTTTAATCTTAGCCGTTATAACTCCTTAGATCGACGGTTGAGATTAAATTATTTTTAAAGTGATTTGTCGACGAATGAGATTGCATAGTGTACCCCCGGTTTAAGTGATGATCGATGATTAATCTTCAACACGCGAATCAAATGCTTCTCATGATGCCACGTCACATGCACGCGTTTAAAACAAAACAAAGTCCCACATGCCAAAAATCAAGAAAACGAGTGTGCATATAAGGTGCATGTGAATGAGGAGTTAGCAAAAATCCTTAACAGGGTGCTTTCTCCTTATTCACTTACACACACGTGCACACACGTGCGCACACGTGCACACACGTGCACTCACACATGAACGCACATGTACACGTCTATGACACGTGGCGGTCTCATATGTCGCCACGTGACGCCGCTTTTTCATCTGTGCCACGTCATCTACCACATCATCGTATGATAAAATAAATATTTTAAATGAATTTAATTCATATTAAATCGAACTAAATTCATAAAATTTTTTAAAAAATTCATAAAAAATCTAGAAAAGCCCTAAAACTTAGAAAATTCATATCTTTTGAAATAAAACTTCAAATTAATCCAAATTTCTTTCATTGGATCAGAAATTAAATTATCTATCATTCTAAAAAAAAATGAAATTTACTAAATAGCAAGAGAATAAATTTCTAGTTAAAAAATATACTCATTTCCTTTAGAATAAAAAGCTTTGAAAAATACACGAGTGTATATAAAGTGATTTCTCTTATTATTTAGAAATAAAGACTAATTATAATCTCAAGTAAAGATGGGGATAGTCTAATCTTTAAGGTTTATCATAATTAACCCTAAGTAAATGTATTTTAAAATTAAAATGACTTTTTCATAGAATGATAGATAAATACTAAAAACTATGATAACATGCATTAGAATGGAATGTTTTATGCATTAATTTGCATTAATAATCATATATTTTCATGTATAATTTACATGTTATCAATTTTCCATCTTTGGTATTTGAGGAGATTAACTCAAGGAATGAATGAGATGTGATGAAATCCTTAGCCAAGGTAGTGAAAATATTGGAGGAGTTCCTTATGATTTTCTCTAAGGTTAGTACTAACTTGAGTCCTCGATTAGGGTTTGATATTTGACCATATCCTAAGTCATTTATGAATCTCATGTAGACGGAGGATTATATGCACTTGCTAATTGATGAGAGGAAAGTTCCATACAAGAGTTTTTTTGTACTTCAAATCTCTTGGAGTACGTGGTGTAGCTTCGCAAGTCAACCTATCGATTTGGTTAAATCAATACTTAATTAATTAATTAATTAATTAATCTATATGTTAATTTAGATAATTAATAAAGGTTGATGAATAAGGTTTTATTAGGTCTATAGAGTTATTGACTAATGAGATACATTGACCTAGAGGGTCACACACATATGGTCGATTAAGGTTGGTGATATAGATAAAATTGTGAGGGTTTTGTAATAATTTCACATACCGGATGTCCATAAATAAGGGGAGAATGATCACAACTTTAAGAGCTGCAAGCCTTGTGGGAATTTCTCTCCTTTCTTCTCTTTCTCTGTTCGTGAAGAGCTTTGAAGAGGAGATCCAACTCTCTAGTAATTGTGTGGATATTTCTAGAGGCTAGACACTTTAAAAACTTCAAGAACTACTTCAAGGGAACCATGTAAGTGTGTTTTCTCATATATATTAGACAATAGGATCATTAATTCTTATTTCCTTAGTATTTCAAGTATCTAGTTCAATGTATTCCATCAAGTTCAATGTACGCATAAAAAATTTAGAGGGCTAATCTACCTCAAATCCCATCACCTTTACCAATGTTTCTACCACTATGGAGTGGACGATAATAGAACAGTCAGGTGAGCACTCCTATGCCTAGTCAATTGCAAGGAAACATGGAGTTGATAGTTGCCCCCATAACGCTATGTAGTAGTACTTTTTCCCTCAAACTTGGTTAAAGTCCTTTCCTTATCATGTGGATCACCTAGATCTCTGGGTATTAAGTCAACATCGATTATGTGATGCACTTGCTTTCCCCTAAGGTCGTTAAGGCCTCACTGATGATATGCATTTTGCATGTACAATTCACTATTGTTGAATGATTTTAAGGCATATATTTGCATGTTATCATGTTTTAATGAAATTTTTGCATTCATCATATCATTTTGCTCATCAGTTGAATTTATAATAAATTGTGATTAATTTTATGCATTATCGATGCTTGAATTTTTCAAGGTCAAAAACGTGTGAATTAACTGCTTTTCATGAGTTT
Source organism: Lemna minuta (assembly GCA_024174645.1). Classification (NCBI taxonomy): domain Eukaryota; kingdom Viridiplantae; phylum Streptophyta; class Magnoliopsida; order Alismatales; family Araceae; genus Lemna; species Lemna minuta. The sequence goes on along the minus strand of CM044104.1, from coordinate 5,589,535 downwards.
TATGTTTGTAGATCTTGAATGAAGAATGATAGCAACAAAGAGGAGAAGAAGGCAAAGCAATTTTAATGCAAATTTATCATTTTATCTCATTTAATTGTGAATTTCAAGTAAACATTTGAGAAAAAGGATGAAATAAAGATTAGAATGGTAAAATTTTAGACAAAAATTAGTTTTTATATTAAAAGATATGATTATATTAAATTTGGGGATCTTTCTAGAATTTTGTCTAATTTTTCTATTTTTTTATAAATTTTCTCTATTTTTTTGAATTAATCTAGACTTTTTGAGTTTAAAGGATTTTTAAAGTAAAAAAATAGGTTATAAGGCTTTGTTGATGTGGCATGCAGATGTGGCACAACAAGGCATGACACGGTGGAACCACGCCATGCATAATCATCACATGTGTGGCAACACCAAGGGAAGTGTTTACGTTAATTATATATTAAGAAGCATTATCATCCCTAATGGTCCTTAATGGGCCTTCCTTTGAACTGATTATTTTTTATTTTTTTCCAAGTAGGACTAAATTTATTTTTGCATTGTACACGTGGCGGCATCATGACTGCCCAATCCTATGGAATGGGTCCACAAGAGAATCCTTCTTTGTAATGCACCACATGGTGTGTTTTGGAGCTCTCAATATGCGGTCCACGTGATCAATGACCAGGATTTGGACATGTGTTCTCTCTTCATCGCATAGAACTAGCAAGCAACATGTTGAAGAGTCTAGATCTTTGCGACTTTGTTAATGCATGATCCAACGACTAGCATTTGGTCCACTTCTCTTCTAAACTTGTGACCAATTACATGATGATACATGGTGCAATATGGATTGTCGTGTTTTTAAGCAAGCTTCATTGGATGCTCATAAATTAATTAGGTGCTATTTAAGAGAAATATTTATTTAAAAATATTCCGGGTTGAAATCATGATATCTCATAATCTTGATAGACTTTGGAGCTGAAATTTTACAGAAATTTTTTTCCTTTCATGCTTTATCTCTTCACACTATCTGGTTTAAATAATGGACTAGAAGAGTTAGTCTTTTTAAGTTTCTTTGGATGCTTCTAGAATTCACTAGCTAGATGAAAGAGAACACTAATTGATCAATTAGCTAGCTAGATGCTTCTAGAATTTTTAGTGAGGAGCTTCTCTTTTTTATTTGATCCTTGTGTTGGATGCAAGCTGCCAACTCCGAGAGAGATGTGTGGGCACTCAAAGGAGTGATTGATTCTTGTCACTCCTTTGAGATCACTGCTTGAGTGAGTTTTTGAACCTAAATATTTTGATTATAATGTTTTCTTTTTTATCTAGGACTATAATTCATCCTTTCCCATACATACATCATATTTTCAAACCTAAATCACTATTTTGATAGAGAATTTTGATCTTCAATTGATTAATTGGAAATACTCAATTAGTTCATCACATATTTTGTATACTTCTCCCTTCTTCATTGACCATTTTTGCTTTCTTCATCTATAAAATTTAAAAAATAATTCTTAAATGAAACCTTTAACTGTCCTTCCTATGAATTTAACATACATTTCAAGATCTAAATTTCACCACTACTCTAAATTTCAAGATCAAATTCAAAGAGTTGAGTATAACTTTTGGAACGTGATTTTGAATTTTCAATGACTTTGATTTTACACATTACCCATCACCTATAGGCATCTTCCTACATATATTATCCTGTTCTTTTCCTCTCTCTTCATAATTGGCATTTCAAAACACAATTGTGTTGGGTTTTAAGGTTGATAAGACTTCCAAAATTTTGATCAAAATATTGAGTGTCGTATAATATATTAAATAAGATATTTAAAATATAGAGCCTCCAAGAACCGATGATCTTATCATCTAGTATGTATGAGAAAAAATACTTATAAGGTTCACTTAAAGGTGGTCTTGAATCTATTCAAGTGTCTAGTCTCTAGTGCTATCCACACGATCTCTGAATGGTTGGATCTACTCTTCAAAGCTCTTCACCAAGAGAGAAAGAGAAAAAAAGAGAAAATTCTCACATGGCTTGCATAGGCACCTTGATTTCTCCCCTTATTTATATACATTTGATATGTAAATTTTATATAAAAAAAACTCTCATAATTATGTCTATATCTATCATGATCCATAGACCTTATCTGTGTGACCCTATAGGTCCATATATCTCATTAGTTAAAAACTATATTTACCGAATAACACCTTATTGGTCAGCCTTTATTAATTATATGCATCAATGTATAGATTCATTAACCTATTTAACCTAAGGATAAATTGAGTTGCCAAGCTACACCAAATACTTTAAGAGATATATAATATATTTGAACTCCCGTATGGAACCTTACCATCATCGATTACCATGTATGTATAGTCCTTTGTCCGCACGAGACTCATGAACAACTTAGGGTATGGTCAATTGTCAAATCCTGATCGGTCACTCAAGTTAGTACTGATGCGTGTAAGAAATCATCAGGAACTCCTTTGATATTTCTACTCCCTTGACCAAGGATTTCATCGCATCTCATTCCTTGATTCAATATCCTCAAATATTGAAGGCAAACAATCCATTCTTGACAACACAATTATCTTCGAGGACATCATTCTGTATCCAATATATGATATTTTAGAGATCTCATGGCAAGATAAAACGAGTATCAAAATGATGAAAATTATCTAAAAAGTTTGTATTCTATGAAAAGATATGATTATCGTAACTTTAAGAATTATCTAAATTTTCCTAAATTTATCTCAATTTTCTTTATTAATTTTTCTGAATTTCTTAAGAATTTTCTCAAAAATTTTAAGAGCTTTTCTTAGAATTTTCTAAGGGTTTTTCTTAATTTTTAAAAATTTTCTAATGAATTTTTATTTTTTTAGATTTTCTAGATAGTTTTTTTAGGAATTATGAAATTGGAAAATATATTTCAATTACACGTGTTAACATGACATAATGGAACCGTAGCTTGGTGAGGTGCCATTAAGGGGAGTAATTAGTGATAAATTGGCCTAACACCATGTTACATTCTGAATGTGTGTTAAAAGATTTTCTATTTAAATTAATATTGATTTCTCATAGTTTTTATTTGACTAATCTTGATTAAAATTAATTAGATGATTAGTGATTAATCTAGTGATTTTTATGGGAAATCAATGGCCAGAAATGTTCTAAATAGAAATCATGATATCTCATGATTCTAAAGGAGTTTAGACATATAATTTTTGTGGGCATGATCTTCATTTCATCCTTGTTGACTTCACGAGAAGATTTGAAAAACTAATATACAAGAATTAGGTTTTTTGACATGCCATTGGCGGCTTCTAGTATTGGTTAGGTGGAGGAAAGAGAGCACCCATTGATCTTTCTTCTTATACTGACCACCATTTTCAGTGATTTTTATCTCTCTTCTATTCATTGCTCGAGTTGGATGCAAGTTTCCAAGTCCAAGCAAGCTATATAGGCTCTCAAAGGAGGAATTGATTGGAGAGTATCACTAGAGAGAGTTTTTATCGCAAGCATTTAGATTAGGGTTTATTCTTTTTGATATTTTCCTTACATATTTGCATATTTTCATATTTTTAACCCTCAATCACCATTTGACCATCTGATGAGGAATTTTTGCTATTGGAAAGGAGATCAAAAGTGTCTGATCGATTCATCACATTTGCCTCATTCTCATCTTCTCGTCTCATTTCTGATTTGAATCTTATCTTTCATCAACAATGATATAAAGATGTAAATATATATCCTTTCTCTCTGTGTGTCTTTATATATATATATATATATATATATATATATATATTGAAAACCACATTCTCATCATTTTTCATACCGTCATCTTCCACATATCTCCATAGTCTCATAACCTAGGCTCCCTAAAGATTGGACCCTTACTTGAGCCATATATTAAGTGACGAAACATATATATTGTTGCATGAAATTGATTTTCAATAGCACATTATAATACATCAAAATCGAGTTCATCAAGATGGTTCAAGTCAGTAGTCCAAAACATGAATGAGAAGTGGAAATTGATTAATATCCTAAACAAAGCCAATGAATAAACCCCTCTCTATGAGACCATCCTTTGTGCTACCTAGACAAGTAGAAGACACACATGCAACTACAAATTATCTTAAAATATGTCTTGATATTGTAAAAGTTCTAGTGATTTCATGCATTCCATTGGTTTAGCATTTGAGAACTTCTTATGGGGGAGAGGCTTCGTCACTTGAAACAAGTATATAATTATTTTTGGAAAAGCATTCAAAATTCTAATGACCCTAAGGGTCAGTTGAGATTGGTGAAAATTGAATCTCTAGATAATTTTCAAAAGAAATAATGACTTTGATGTCATTGAAGAAGAAAGCGTTGAGTTAAGGATGACATAAGTGAAGGATGATAAAAGATAGAGGGAAACTCAATGAATCAGAAAATGAGATGGATCGCTAATCCATCTTATCAAATTGAATTATTGGATTTGGGTATCAAACGGAGTTTAACAAATGTTCACATATCATTCGATTGAACATTTTCATCATCTCCATCATCAAGATTATAATTATGAAAATTTCTTATCATTTATTATTATCATCAGGATCATTATTGTATCTCATCGCATAGGTAATAGCCATCTTCATTGGTCAATCATTGTTTGTCATCATTTTCGTGATTTCATCATCAAAATATATAACTTTTTTACCGATTATTTGGTCAATTGGCAGTGTGAATTTTTTACCCCAAATTAAAAATTTAGTGCAGTCAGTGGACTTTTAAAATCAGCTTTATTCATATATATATATATATATATATATATATATATGCATTCAATTAAAGAATACGGGCCCATCCATATGGTCTGTACCGTCTCATTAGTTTAAGCAGGGGCTACACTGTTTTGTTTTTGTCAGCCCAGACTCTTCCTCTCAGCTCACCGACAAGCCTCTCACTTCCGGGCCAAAACAGTCTTCTCGTGAGCCGGCCCGGCCCGGCCCGACCTTCTTCTGTCCTGAAAATCTCTCCCAGCGTCTGAGAGACCCACCACCCAATTTTCGGAAAAAGAAAATATGCGAATCAGAAAAGGTATTATTCTTTTTTCTTTTCTTTTTCTTTTTTGGGATGCCTGCCATTATTATGAACGGTAGCGAGCCCGGCCCGATAAGGTCTCTAGAGAGAGAAAAGGCCGGAGCGGCACGTATACCAACCGGGATCTCTTTCTTCTCCGGACTGGGGTGATCGCGCTTTTGTGAAGAAGAAGAAGATGGTGCTTTTTACCGTATCCAGGAAGGAGACTACTCCGATACAGGGACAAAAGCCGGGAACTTCGGGTCTCAGAAAGAAGGTTTAGCTTTGGAAACTTGAATTATCATTTGTAAAAGACTCTGCTGGTTCTTTTCCCAGCTTCATGCATTCGAACACGTGACTAGATTTGTCATTTTCTATTTTGTGTTTTTGGTTTTGGTCATTCCGGGGGTGTCGTTTGTCATTGGTGCCTCTCATGTGTTAAGATTTGCCTGCTTTTATTGTGTACATTTGTGATCCGGGATGCGTTGGTCGGTAGAAGATTTGCTGAGACATTGTTGTATATTGGTCAGAAATGAAGCATAAGTCCCAGATCTTGGTTTTATGAAGGTCCCCAAGAATTTTGCTTGTACAAAGCTTGATATCTGAGTAATTGATGGTTCCTGTTATAGACACTATTCCTGCATTCATCATATATGTGGATCGGGGCAAGAAAAGAATGTTGATATTCTTAAGACCTTGTCACCCATCCTTGTACTGCACAAGCCTGAGCACCCTGCGTCCTAGAGTTCTTCTTACCCCAGCACCCCTCTTGTCAGTAAGTCACCCATCCTTGAATTGCCCAGTCCTGAGCATGCTTAACTCTAGAGTTCTTCCCCACCTTGGTGCCTTTCTTCCCAGGAGGTCACCCATCCCTGCACTACCAAGCTTGAGCATGCTTAACTCTGGAGTTTTTCTTTACCCTGGTGCGCTTCTTTATACTTAAGAGTGAAACAGAAAATAAAAAGAACTAATGTCTGTTTTAGGTATCAAATTTCTCTTAAAAACAGATAAAATATGGGAGCTTTTTCCATGATTGATCCAATACATACTCTCTTGCTGATTTCATGACAGAGATCTGAGGTACATTGTTGCCCATCCCAGATTTCCAAATATGTCTATTACTTTATGATTTTTCCTAAAACATTGGTCAAAGTCTGTTTTACTAGCTGGAACTCTTCTGTCATCCCGGATTATTGCCATCCTATTGTTTATCATTCAAGAATTTCATTTCTGAAATTGTGTACTCTGTTTCAAGGTCACGGTCTTCAAGCAACCCAATTATCTGCACAACTTTGTTCAAGCAACATTCAATGCTCTATCTCCAGACAAAGTCCGAGGTGCTCTCCACCGGTTCCATTTGCTAAAATTCCATTGAAGATATCATTGAAAGGCCTTTTTTGCTAATCCTAAATTCATTTTCTTGTACTTAATTATCTGGATTCATTCTGTCTTTGGATAGTTTCATATTTATGATTTTGTTTTTTCAATGTCTTTCCTAATTTGTCTATTTCTATCAATAAGATGTATTGAAAAGATTTTATGATTACAGCTGTGCTAATTTTTGTAATGCTTTTCCATAACGTGTAGGATACTGCAATTTTGGATCTTGTTAATTCTTACAGTGTATTTGTTTTATATAAATGTCAGGTGCAACAATTGTTGTTTCTGGAGATGGGCGCTATTTCTCCGAAGCAGCCATCCAGGTTGACACGCACTTATTCATCTTCATTGCTGTGATTTCTTCAGTAGTTTATGAGATGATTTGATTTCTTGCATTATGTGTTGTAACTGTTCTGCTTAGTTTTCTCCTCAATGTCTCGAAGAAGTCACATTACATGCTGACATTGAACCTGGAGTGCCACATTGGCCAGACAAAGGGGCCAAAGCCTATAAGTACCTCATTTCCCATGGGAATGGAAAGGAGAGGAAATATGGTGAAACTGTGATCTGCAAGAGGACAAGTTGGCTATCTGGACAAGAGTAATGATGGGTTGATGCACCTTAGCATCAAACTGCTGTGAGAACTATATGAGATTCACCAAACATGTATGAAGGTGGCTCTTGGATTTCCATTGGGAGGTTTTGGAGCTGCTTTGGAGGTGAGTTGGGGAGCTGCTGCCAAGAGCTTGGGGAGGTCTGGAAGGGACACCCAAGGTTTTGGAGCTGCCCCAGAGCATAGGTGGCTGCTCTCCAAGATTTTGGAGAGCTGAATTGGAGGCACATGGCAGAGCTGCTGCCAATGACTCATGGAGACTTGCGAGAGACTTGCCATCAACTTCACCAATGCTACAATATCCTTACAATTGCCTTCATGTGCATTTTTCACCACTGCCATTCTCCTCCTCCCCATCGTAGCCATCACTGTCACCACCACTGCCATCACAATACCTCCTTGAGGTCAAGATGTCTGATTGGAAGGGGAGTAATAATGGGCCTGAATCTTGAGGACCTAAGGGTCTGGCGCATCTGAAGGGCAAAAACCTGTAAGAACCTACCTCCCTCTTCTCTTTCTCAGGGCAATGGAAAAGAGTAAGCCAATGGTGACAAGAGGAAACCAAGGCCTGCAGGAGCTGAATAAGACTCAGGGGCTTGTTGTGCCTCATCCTCATGGTTTCCATTTTGCTGTCCCTCGATCAGTTGGCTGGGGTCCTATCAGGTCTATTATCATTATTATTCCTCCAAAGGAGAACTAGAAGTAGGCCTCTCAAAATGCACGACCAAAAACATTTGCATGGTGTGAACACGACATGTAACGAGGTTGATGTGCAGGCTATGGGGATATTGCTTTTGTGCTTGTCCTACCCCTTTGCCCACGTCAACCTCCCCTTCCCTGATTTCACCCAACCCAGCCCTGATTTTCCCTTCCACCTCCTTTGATTTCCCCTAACCAGGCCCAATTTCTCCTCCTCCTCTCTGTCATGAGGCATCACGCCTTTCATCCGTGCCTCAGTTTATGTCATGTATGGATCACTGGAAAAAGTGAAAATTTATGCTTAATTCTTATGAACCATCATTTTTTATTAACTATCACTTTTTAAATGTTCAGGTTATTGTTAAAATCGCTGCTGCAAATGGAGTTAAAGGTGTGTGGATCGGACAAAATGGACTGCTATCAACACCAGCTGTATCAGCTGTTATACGTGAACGAGTGGGGAAAGATGTATGTCTTTTTTAACAAAAATCTCTTCTGTTTCTGTTCACTTATTTATTGAATAGGATTTATTTTCTAAAAATCTCATCCATATTCTTTTCGATGATCAGGGTGCAAAAGCTGCAGGTGCTTTCATCTTGACAGCAAGTCACAACCCCGGAGGCCCTCATGAGGTCTTCTTTGTTTTTTAATCAATCTCTCATGATATCCATAATAATTTTCTTTATAATATTTCTTGTCATCAATCACATTATCACTTTCCATATTTTGGTAACATTATTTCATTTTACTAGGACTTTGGGATTAAATACAATATGGAAAATGGAGGACCGGCACCCGAGGGAATTACTGACAAGATTTATTCCAATACCACGACAATTCATGAATATCTTATTGCGGAAGATCTTCCAGATGTAAGTTACAATATGGTGTTTCATGTTTGTTTTCTCTTTGATTCTATTTAGTTATTTTGTAATTTGTGCAGGTAGACATCTCTACAGTGGGAAACACTAGTTTCAGTGGACCTGAAGGATCATTTGATGTGGAGGTCTTTGATGCAACTGATGACTATGTTAAATTAATGAAGTAAATTTTCATAGTCTATTTTTTCATGGGATAAATAAACATTTAAGGACCTCATTAAATGTTGTGTTCTTGATTCATCAGATCAATCTTTGATTTTGAGATCGTCAAGAAAACTGCTTGCCTCTCCAAAATTCTCATTTTGGTATGTCAGTAATTACAGAATCAAATTGTAGTAAGCTGTTGACGTTTCTTTCAACCATTTTGTCAGTAAGATTATAAGTCACCCATAATTTTAGGACTTTTTCTTTTGAATATTTTTAAGCTATGATGCACTGCACGGTGTTGCTGGAATATATGCTCAAAGCGCATTTTCTTGGAAGAGCTCGGAGCAGATGAGTCTTCTTTGCTAAACTGCACTCCCAAGGTGATAAATGAATAAATAAAATATATTTGATGGATGCTGATTTGTCATCATCTGGTTAAAAACAGGAAGATTTTGGTGGTGGGCATCCTGATCCCAACCTTACATATGCCAAGGAATTAGTTGCGCGTATGGGATCTTGGAAGATCTAGTCCTGAAATTGAACCACCAGAATTTGGGGCTGCTGCAGATGGCGACGCTGATCGAAGCATGGTCCTTGGTAAAGGTGTCTAGAAGAAATTTACTGATGGCATGTGATATACATTTGCATCGATTTATATAAAAATGGTTTCTTTTCCAGATTTTTTGTTACTCCTTCTGATTCAGTGGCCATAATTGCTGCGAATGCGGTTAAAGCTATTCCTTATTTCAGTTCTGGTTTGAAGGGCGTTGCCAGGTGCAAAGCAGCCTTTTTCTACAACCTTACATGATATTACTTTTGCTTTTGTTTTTTCTCTTAACAGTTTGGTTTGTATGTTACAAATTTCTCAGGAGTATGCCCACCTCAGCAGCTCTCGATGTGGTGGCGAAGAGCCTAAATTTAAAGTTCTTCAGAAGTATCTATGCCCAGAAATTATTTCAGCCATCATCACTTGTTTACATCAATATTTTAAATCAGAATTATTCATTTTAAATTTAGGTGCCCACTGGATGGAAATTCTTCGGTAACTTGATGGATGCTGGTGTTTGTTCTGTATGTGGTGAAGAAAGCTTTGGGACGGGTAATATTATCCCATTTATAATAAAATAATTTAAATACAGAGATTGACTTTGGCTGCATATGTTGATTTCAGGATCTGACCACATCAGAGAGAAGGATGGTATCTGGGCCGTGTTGGCGTGGCTTTCCATACTCGCCTTCAGGAACAAAGACACACTCAACTCTAGCGGCAAGCTGGTCTCTGTTCAGGACATTGTTCAAGAGCACTGGGCGACGTACGGCCGCCACTACTACACTCGCTACGACTATGAAGTAAGAATTGATGAAGTCAGCATTGACATTTGATTGCCTTCTTGAACCCTGTTGACCCATTCCCTTTTTTTGTAGAATGTTGACTCTGGTGCTGCAAAGCAGCTGATGGCAGCCCTAGTTGAGCTGCAGGCCTCTCTCTCTACCCTCAACGAGTATAGTTTTCCTGCATCTTCCAATCAAGGGATAGAAGTAGGAGAGAAGTATCATGTTGACTTTGATTTTTCTTCAGGGTCATAAAGGGGATAAGGTTTGATGTTTCGGAGGTTGCTGCAGCTGATGAGTTTGAGTACACGGACCCTGTTGATGGTTCTGTGTCAAAGCACCAAGGAATTCGCTTCTTGTTTGGAGATGGATCAAGATTGGTAAGAAGAAAGAAATGGTTGACTTTGACCTCCTTTTGGAGGACTATTGGATAATTAACTTGTACTGCTTTGGAGAAATGCAGGTGTTCCGGCTGTCAGGCACAGGCTCAGAAGGTGCCACTATCCGGGTCTACATTGAGCAGTATGAGATGGATTCTTCGAAGACGGGAAGGGATTCTCAAGATGCTCTCTCTCCCCTTGTGAGAACCCTTTCTACCCTTCTCTTGTCTCTCTCACTCTAGACTTAATTGGTTTTTTTTTTTTTCTCATTAATGCAGGTGGAAGTAGCACTCAAGCTTTCAAAGATGGAGGAGTTTACAGGCCGGTCGGCACCAACAGTTATCACCTAAGGCTGCTGACCTTGGTGGAACCCATCTTGCTCAACCTCTATCTATCTTTTTGCTCAACCCAAACAGCCGGTACTCCAGTTACATTTCCTCCCCTCTTTCCTGTACAATAAGTTGACGACTCCCATCATTATCGGTGATTGGCGGTCTCACTTTCCCATACTATAATGGTGATTGGAGGCACGACCACCACATTTGAATGGGAAATAATCATAAGCGTGGTCTATTTGGAGCTCTTTTCAACTTGGCCAAGGGACATATTCAAGTCTCTCGGCTTGCAGCAGGGTTGTAGTTAGAAATGGAAATAATCAAGCATGATGAAACTTCAGAAACCTACATCTCCATCACGACAGCGGCCGCCTTCTGTTCCCTGCAGCGTGAGAATTTCGCTGTCAAGAAGAACAAGAGGAACCGATGAATAAAATATACTTATCTTTCTAGACCCGGTTTCTCTCATCTCGCCAGGTCGGGTGAGACAGACCTCGGTCATCATCGATCAACCATCTTGCGAAAATCAGCGATGAATTCACGTTTCAACTATTTTCAGCAAAGTTTTAGGAGACTCCATGTTTTTAAAAAGAAGGTTTTACCAAATATTTCTCCAACTTATCATAGAAGAAACTTTTTAAGAATTACCTCACGTTTTATGGATTTGGCGATGATGAACATCATGACTTCTTCAAATCCCGCACTTCGAACTCTCTTCACACTCTCTCTAAGTGACCTTGACTCTCTTCTTTTCCTACTTGCTTTTGAGGATTTCTTCGTTTTTCTACGATAAGTGGTACTCATCCCTCATGTCCCGCAACTTTATATACTCTGTAGAGCATGAGAATATTCATCAAATTTTCATCAACTATGATCTTTCTTGAAATCGTTAATACGTTCATTGCAAGTTTTTTTGCCGGTTAGTCATCTGCCCTTCGTACAATGCTCTCATCTCTCTAACCTTTAAGAACATTTCCTTTATTCCCCTTCATTTCCTGACGTTGTGAAGATAAAAAAACTCAATTCCAATGCAGTTTCATTTGGATTCTTCTCTTCATCAATTTTTCTGACCTTCGTCATCCAATCATCTGAAAGTGAATGATATAACTTCCTCTTCTACTCAAAATTTCAAGACAAGTTATTAAGTTCTATTTATCATTCGCCATCTCATCGAATTTGCCCAACCAAGTTTCTAAAGTTCTCTATGTATCTCATTTGAAAGGTCAAATTAATACATCATGATAGATGATTTCCATGATCTTTATCTGGGGTATATCTTTGTAAGGTTCACTGCTCATCCAACTCTTTTTCCTGAGTTCCGAACTTATTTGTATAGCTCTAGCATTCCTGGCATAGGCATGATCCTCTATCTCCTCTTCCATTTTCTTAGGTCATTCATATATCATTTTCAATACACACATATTGATAAAAAGTAACACTAACTCTCCAAAGAGGATATTCATTACCCCCATCAAAAAGTGGCAAATGCTTCCTTCTCTCTCGATGAAATCTTGATTTCAAGCACTCCTTGAACACTGAAATGAGTCTGGAAGAGGATAAAAAATAAGAGATTCAAGGATTACACTGTCCTAAAGGTTTGATCAATAATAAATCCGAGAATGAGTCATGGTTCGAAGAAGGAAAGGGGGTATAAATAGGGGTGAATTAGGGTGTGGCCGTTTGGTCGTCTCTTCATCTTTGATCATTGGCCATGATTAAAAGAGGAGAGGCGAATTGGTAGTTTTAAGTCAAAACTGTCAAATCTTAATAAGAGTGCCCAGATTTTACCACATTATCACTTGTACACCAATCATCGTGTAATCTTCGCTGTTTGATCTTCATCGAACGCTCTAGATGCATACATGTGCCCACAAGAGTCCATCAAACGTGATTAGTCTCAGCCGTTATAACTCCTTGAATGAATAATTAAGATCACGGGATTCAGACAAAACCAATTGGCAACAAATTGTGATGCACCACCTACCCCCAGGTTTTTAATTAAAGATCAACGATGCTGATTAATTCACAAAGATCAAACACTCCTTGTGCCACATCGCCTGCTTAGAAAAAATAGAAACATAGTCTTACATTGAATAAATTACATACATTTTCATGTATAAATATATATGCGACCTTTATGGTTAGCTTATGCCCTTAAAAGGGTGCATAATCACTAATGATGTGCACAAACGTGCGCCACATGGCATGCCTATACACTGCCATGCAGCACTATAAGCCTGCATGCCACATCATCAATCACGTCAGCGCGCATATAAAAACCCCTTTTTAAAATTTTTTAAATTAAAATAAATTTAAAATGAATTTTAAAAAATCCCTAAAAATTAAAAAATTCTAGATTTTAAAAATGTAACTCCTTTTTAATCTAAATTTTTTGTTTGATCACAAATTAAATAATCTACCATTCTATGAATTTTAATTTAACAATTAATAGGAGAACAAATTTCAAATAAAAAAATATACTCATTTTCTTTGGAAAATAAAATTAGAAAAATAAAATGAGTGTATAAAAAATATTTTCTCTTACTATTTACATTTAAAATTCAATTATAATCTCACATATAGATGGAGATAGTTTACTTTAACATTTCAACTTTGATAATGCATGATTTTGAGATTTATAATTTATATTACATAGAATGATGAATGTGCATGCAAATTATGATAACATGCATAAGAATGGAATCATTGATGCCTTAACTTACATTAATAATCATGTAATTAAAAGCATAAGTTGCATGTTATCAATTGCTTGTGTTGCTGCTATTGTGAGGTAGTTGAGAGTGATCCCCAATACTAACTTGTTAGAATCTAAGACTTGATATGCTCTCTTAAAAAATTTAGGATGAATGAAGTAAAAATCATTAGAATGGAGAATTCAAAACATAAATCACTATAAAATGATGGTCTTATCATCTAGTGCAAATAAAAATTTACACTTATAATATTCCTTCGAGGAGCTCTTTGAGGCTATTTAGATGTCAAGCCTTTAGCAATATCTTCATGATCTCTTCATAGCTACATCTCCTCTTGAACCTTTTCTTCAATGCTCCTTGAGATCCCTGAAGATCTCCTTGATACCTTGTCTCATTGAAGGCAAAAAGAAGGAGAGAGAAAGGAAGAGAAGATAGGGAGAGCACTTCCAGAAAGATTGGCATGGGGAGGGGGGGGGGGAGGTGCCCACCCCCTATTTAGATTTTGTGAACTTTTCATGAGTCCTCAAAAGAACTCTATATCCTCATATATATAGTTAACCTTATTAATTAAATATATCAACATATAGATTGATGAATCAAAAAATGATTTAACACAATCGATAAGTCAATTTGCAAGCTCTTGGGGTGCCAAGATTTAGAAGATATATAATATATATGAACTCTTTTATGATACATTCATCATTATCTATTACCACGTACTCATAATCCTTTATCTGCATGAGATTATTTTATGACTTACAATATGCTGAATTTCAAACCTTCATTGGTCATTCTAGTTGAAATTGATGTACGGATGAAATAATTACAAACACCTTCTCCAATATTTTTTTACTATCGTGGCTAAGGATTAACTCAATCTTATTCCATGAGTTAATTTCCTCTTACTTCAATGGAGGGTGGTCCCATCTTGACCACTAAATCACCTTTTTCAAAAATTTCATGATGTATATAAACTAGAACTTTTAGGGATTTCACAATTAGAAAATTTTTAGGTCATCATTAGAAAAATCATCAATCTACAATAAATCTTTTGACGTACTATATTACCCTTCACTAATTCATACATATCAATTTAGTCAACTTTTTACTCCAAAAATCACTTACTACCTATCCTTAATCTCTCCAAACCTATGTCTACATGATCAACAATATTATATGAGTGAGATTAGACAATGCTATATTTTATGAATATTTTGATGTCTTTGTCAAGTATCCTATGAATAGTGATGTTTGTATTATGATATCATCATAATTCACTTAATCATAACATATGATCATGAATTTCATTTCAAATATCACAAAAAAGTGACAATGAATAAAATCTGATTACAATAATACAAATAAGACATGGAAGTGTAATTGGCTTGAAAGACATAAAACATCCATTAATCTAACCCCTTGTTTTGGCCAATTTGGTTAGATTTTTTTCCACTTTTACAAAGAGTTAGATAGTAAATTAATTAAGTACACAATATCAAAAGGTCAATATCTCACGATGATATATTCTTATTGAAATACAAAGTAACAAAGGAGATATAACACTTTTACCCCATTTGATGTCACTTTAATGTTCATTTGTGGCTGACTTAGGTCTAACTTTTACGTGAATGAGGATGATGCCTTTGTTTTTTTATAGTTGATCTAAAAATTTTTGACCATTGGACACTGAATTTTACCTTTTGAATTTTATCTCAAAATTTTCTCAAAGTAGTTATTGGTAATTTTGATTGAATTTGGCTCCTAGCTATTTAGTGATCTCAAAGACAATTTGATATTTTAGTTTCTTATTTGCCTTTTCAGTGGACCTTGAAGTTGAATTAAATGTGTGAGTAAAAATTTAATCTTCTTAGAAAAATAAATACTTGAAAATACCTCCTTTGAAATTGATTTCAAAATCATATATGAAATTATATATACTGGATAATTTAGGCTTTTGGATCTCACGAAGAAATATCATGTCTTGAGATTTTTGTAGATTGACTATTGAAATATCTAAAGGGCATCTATAGTTATAACCAAGCGAGCATGGGATAGTGAATTAGTCTGATAATGTTGTCTTAAGTGAAAAGAAATGAGTGACTAGAAATGCCTTATCAGCTTGTATCACCCACACTTTTTTTGATAAGTATTACTTTAAAGATACTAACTTACCTCTAGTTTCTTAACTTAATTTCATCAAAATAAAGTTTTAGATCCCAAAAATATTGATTGGTTCAAATTTAAACTTAAAATATTTTATTGGTATTTGCCTCTGTAAGTGATTTTATTATCATTTTAGAAAAGTATGTATTTGTTGATTCGTAATTGTGTTTTTCACTTGTTTCCAATGAACCCAATATTTAAAATTATCATCTATTTGAGTAATTAGTCATAATTGTTCAATCATGGATTGGTTTAACCAACTGCTTGGTTAATCTGCCAACATGTAGGGCCTCAAGCTACATTATGTGTCCTCAAGGCTAGTACAATTATACTACCCACACATTGAACATTTCTATGAGCAATTACTAGATAGCTATGAGATCTCATGTGCATGAGACTTGACGGATCGAATTGAAGTGGTCGTCAATGCACACCGATTCATGTCAAATAAAGTCCAAACTTACCAATTTAATGAAAATATCTCGAATTGAGGGGTATAATGGTAAATATGGGTCGAATCCATAGGGAATTAGGGAAATATCTGATGATCTCTTCAAATTTGATCAAATCGGATGATGAATCGATGATAGAAATTGGGAAAAATAATTTTATGAAAGAGAACTCCAAGACGATTCCACAAAATCAAAAATCATCGAATTTGACTTTGATTTCGCGGAGAAATTGAAGATCGAAGTGAGATAAAATTTCCAAAAATCGAAAGAACGAAATTAACGAAAATCAAGACGAAATTAAGCTAAATTACTAATTTAAATGGAAATTAAATAGTGAGAGACGATAGATTAGGATAAAACACAATCCCTAACCCACGATTGCGATCAAACTGATCCAATTTATCTCCGGAATCAAGGCTTTTCACCAAAAATCCGAAAATCGCGATTATGGAGTTCAAGCATCAATTTCTTCTTCTTCGATCATCAAAATCTTGATCTTAAGCATTGCGTGGACGTGGAAATGAGTCTAGAAATGATTGGGATCAAGAGATTCAAGAGATTAGGTGTCTAAATAGTTCAATTTGATTTAATTGCTCTCGAATTCTTTACAAATGTGAAGAACATCTCCATTTACAGGAGATTTGGGCATAACCGTCCGATTAAATGGATCAACGGCTCTGATGAAATGCATGATCGCGAATCTTTACCGTTAAGCCGTGGCCGTTGGATCGGGATTAGACGCTCGACATGAAGCCACGTCGCCGAGCGTTATAAAACACTTTGAAACGCCTATCGTTGGATCACGATTGGACGCATAAGATGCATTTTTTCGCGATTTAATCTCGACCGTTATAACTCTTCTAGATCGACGGCTATGATTAAATGTGATCCGGTGAACCTGATTTAGCCACGTGTCCCCATCGATTTAAGTGAAGATCAGCGGTCTTTAAATCTTCGCGCGATCAGACGCTTCTCACGCCGCCATGTCACCTCCTCACCTCGACTGTCGATCTCGACATAATCGTACGGCTCTGATCGCGCCACATCACCTGCGCGTTATAAAATAATAAAAAAATTGAGTTTTAATTAGAAAAATTGACTTTTAATTCCGGAAAATCAGTAGAAATTTATTAAAAATTCAAAAAAATTCAGAAAAATTCAGGAAAAATTACTGAAAATTAGAAAATTCATAACTTTCAAAATATAACTCCAAATTAATCAAAATTTCTTTCATTTGACCAGGAATTTAATTATCTATCTATCTAAGAATTCAAATTTATTAAACAACAAGATATTTAATTTCAAAAATATATTCATTTCTTTAAGATTTAAACTTTAGAAAATTAAAGGAATGTTTATAAAAATGATTTCTCTTATTATTTAACTTTAAAAACTACTTATAATCTCAAGTAAAGATGGGTTATAAAATTACTTATCTTTAATTCATCATAATTAACCCTAAATTAAAGTATTTTGAGATTATAATGACTTCTTCATAGAATGATAGATAAATACTCATAAATATGATAACATGCATAGGAATGAAATCTTTTATGCCTGAATATGCATTAATGATCATGTATTATTATGTCTAATTATCATGTTATCAAGACTCCTTGAATGATTGGAGCACTGTCAAAAGCAGAACCTTAATGAATCATCCAAGTTGGATTTTGTGGCTTTGGAAATAATCAAAGACTATTTTTCTTATATTACCCTTTGTCATGGCTGAGGACATGATTGCATATTTTCCATGAGGTTGTTTTTGCCAAGTTAAAGCCCACAAAGGCATGTTAAAATGGAACCTTAAAAAGTGATTCATAGGCTTCTAAATTTTTAAATTTTTTTAGAAGAAGTCCCTAAACTTAGATAATTATATTTTTGAAATATAATTTTGTTTCATTCAAAATTTCTTCATTAGATGAAAAATTGAACTGCCTATCACTTTAGGCCAATCAGCTTAAAATTACAAGAGCATAAAAGGTTTATTAAAAAAATCTCATTACTCAATTATAGTTCACAAATACTTTATATAAATACAAAAAACTCACAATCTCAAGAAAGTGAAGCTTATGACTTTTATCTTTGAAAACTCAAACTTATAATTACACAAAATTAGGCTCCAATAATGGATTCAAATAAAAGAGGTAGAATTCATGAAAATGTACAAAAAAACAGAATGATATGCATCATGAATATATGTAATGTCAATTCAAATCCATTAATAATCATATAATTTCTCAAAAACAAGTTGTATGCTGTCACTTCTCCCTCTTAGATTTTTGCTATTCCCATATAAATGAGAGTTAAAAACAATATAATAAAACCAACAAAGGACTTATAAATAATTTTTCTTAATTTTTTGATATTCACTCAATTTCTCATGACAATTGTACATCAAATCTTTTATCAAAGACAGGGTATCCAAAACCCCCGTGTTAGTCCCATGAGGAGACAATCCCTTTGGAGCCACTCCTCACTTGTTAGTCCCGTAGGAGAAATTGTTAACTGACCAAATCAGTCAGATCAAAGCTCACACACAAACTTACAATTTGACCAGCTCATGCTCTAATTTAGTGACTCCACTTTGTCGGCATCCTTCAGTACATCGCCGCTAATCCCATCTTCCACGGGCTTACTCCCACAGCTCTACTTGCCATTCCCTACTCCCCTTTGAGCTGATCTTCCTCTTGAAGTCCTTGAATCTCATCACCAACCCATTCATGCTCCAAGTAGGTTGCTCATCCTTAATCTTGAAAGCTCTTTCATGGTAGGCAACAAATGCACCTCATGTTGACCATGTAATTGACGAGACGCGACCGCGAGGTCATCGATTTCACATGGTCTCATGTCAAAAATAAAACCAAACTTACCAATTTTGGGAAATTAACTCGAATTGAAGGGTATAATGGTAAATAAGGGTCAAATCCACAGGGAAATAAGGTATTTTCGAGAGATCTTTTGGAATTTGATCAAATTAGACGACGAATTGAGGTGAGAAATTAGGGAAGATGGTGGATTTTGAAAGATAACTCAAAGACGTATCCACGGAATCAAAAATCACTCGATTTGGATTAGTAATCGCGGAGAAATCAAAGAGCGAAGTGGGATGAAATTTCCGAAAATTGGAAGATTGAAAACCGAAATTAAAAATGAAATTAAACTAAATTGCTATCCTAAATTACAAATTGATGATATATGATGATAGATTAGAAGGAAAACAAGTATTCTAACCCAAGATAGCAATCGAATTGATCCAATTAATCGCCGGATCGAAGGCTATTCATTCTGAAATTTCGAATGCGAGCATCGGTGTTCAAGAGACAAATTATCCTTAATCGATCGTCGAAATCTCACTTTTAATCACTCCGTGGACGTGGAATCGAGTCTAGAAGAGATTAGACGCGAGAGATTCAAGGATGGAGGTGTGTAGATAGATCAATTTGATGAATACATCCGAGAATATCTTACAAAATTGAAGAACACATTGTTTTATAGGCGAATTGGGTGTAACCGTCCGATCGCCTTGATTAACGGCTCTGATGAAACGATTCATCACGAACCGTTATCGTTAAGTCATGGCTGTCCGATCGCCATCGGACGCGTGATAGAGGGCCGCGTTTTGATGCGTTATAAAACGCGTGAAACGCCGTCCGTCGGATCTTCATCAAGCGTTTGAGATGCGTTTTGATGAATCGATGAGTCCACCGATCGCGATTAATCTCGACCGTTATAACTCGATTGATGAACGGTCGAGATTAATCTGACGAGCTTCACTTAAGTGGACTTTAACGCACGTGCGTTGATCGGTGATCTGGTGGTCCTTGCGTCCACTGTATTGACGCGCGATGGGTCACACGCTTTAATCCAACGGTCGATCTTACCTGAAATAAGGGAATTAGTCCCACATGGAGTAAATTAAGAATCTATCGCGTTTATAACATGTGACAGACGTGAGGGTTAATAATTGTCTTCCGATAATCGGAAGACCTATATATTTTATAACCACTATATGATAAATATAAATATGCGTCACATCACGCAACATAGGCGCCGCGTGGGCACGCGTGGCGCTGCCACGTGGCTTTGCGTGCTACGTCGCATCCACGTGGGTCCCGCACGAAAATACCCCCTTTTTTGCCTTATTTTAATTATTTTAAATGATTTAAATCGAAAATAAATTCAGAAAAATTTCGAAAAAATCCCTAAAAATTAGAAAATTCATAACTTTTAAAATACAACTCCAAATTAATCTAGTTTTTTTTCATTGGATCTGAAATTCAATTATCTATCATTATAAAAAGTCAAATTATTTAAATAACAAGAGATTTAATTTTTATTTCAAAAATACATTCATTTGTTTAAGATTTTAACTTTAGAAAATTAAATGAATGCTTATAAAAATGATTTATCTTATTATTTAACTTTAAAAACCACTTATAATCTCAAGTAAAGATAGGTTATACAATCATTTATCTTTAATTCATCATAATTAACCCTAATTTAGTGTATTTTGAGATTATAGCTTAAAACTGCATGAAATGATAAAAATGCACTCAAAGTATGATAACATGCATACAAATGGAATGTTTTATGCCTTATTTTGCATCAATAATCATGTTTTATCATGTTAAGATTGCATTTTATCAGTAATCAACCCTCTAGACTCGTCCTTAGTCTAGCACTGACTTACCAAAGAGTCCCTCTCTTACCCTCACAAGCAATAATGACCCACTACAGAGTCAATCAAGTGTGTTTTGGTGGTTCTAGAAATCCTTAGTTCTTAGCACTCACACTATAAATTGAATTTAGAAGATCAACCTAAAATTTTAAACTTAAATTATTGTAGAGAAAATAAATACAACTGAAAAAGAAATATTGTTGAAGTAAATTCTGCTCGATAATAATTATCTTTAATTTTCTTTGATGATTGCCCTTGGCCTTGGAAGTTTGAAGTTGGTTTTAAATCTTTTCGTTGACTTTGTTTCTCAGTGTCTCTACCCTTGAATGTCTTATTAATGTGGAGAATAATCAACAAGCCCTAGAATGATCATCTGAATGTGCATGAAATGATGAACCCAATTTATCTGCATGATGAATGAGGTAGTGGTTTATTTATCAAAATTAACAACAATGTATATCTCACATGAACCTAAAAAATACTTCTCAAAGTAGCTATGAAAGATAATCAAGAAAAGTTAGCTACCATATGTTTGACAGCCCTTTAAATCCGATTGAAGATTTTATTTAAAATAACTATAGTAATATCCTCAATACTCCCCTTAGTTCTATCTCAATTACTATGAAAAATATGATGCAACATTGTTCATGTAAATGATCTAGATGAGCTTCACCTTGAGGGAGTATGAAGCATGGAAGTAGTCTCATCTATCCACTTTAGGTGCACACACATTTCTTGCATCTAAATCATCTCAAGTAATTGACTTGGGGGCATCGACTCATAAGATAGGAACCCTCTCTATCCTTTCCTCACTCACTCCTACCATTGCCTACCCACTTGTATCCTTTTTTAATGATTGTCCTTGCTCTATTATAGATCAACCAAACCTACTCCTTCCTTGGGGCTTCTTGCTTTGTTTTCATATACTTCTTTTTTTGCCATTACAGACTTAACATCCTTCAATTTATAAAATTAAACAATCTTTACCATGGTCATCTTTATATGAGTTTGTGTGCAAATTATTCTAAATGAACTAACATCATCATTCTATTTACCCTGCTCGTGATTGATGAGACATTTTGTGTCTTAAAGCTAATCCTACTTCCATCTTTTGTTTATATTCATTAAAATGAACTTTTTCTTTATTTTCATTCTTGTGTGATGTTTACAATGAAGTCCATGAGCATATGAAATGATTAAGTAAATTATGATGAGATCATAATGTAGTGATCACTAACTAGTCTTCAAACATATGTTCTAAATATTCCCATTCATGGGATATTTGAGAAGAACTTCGAATTATTTGGAAAGAAGAGCATTGTCTTATCCAACTCATATGATGAGTATGGTTGATCTTGTAGCCATCAACATGGAGACACCAAGGATAGATAATAGTTACTCTTTGGAGAATTTTTTTACTAAATTGATCTATATGAAACCCTAAATGGTATTATGCCAAACTGTTAATTAGGCTTATTCATGTCACGGTTGTGTACATGATCCTTTGACTATAGACACTGATAACATGCTATATTTACATCATAAAACATGATTTTTCATGCATATTAAAGCATAAATGATTTCATTTACATGCATGTTATCATATTTCTATGTATTTTTCTAAATTCTGCTCGATAATAATTATCTTTAATTTTCTTTGATGATTGCCCTTGGCCTTGAAAGTTTGAAGTTGGTTTTAAATCTTTTCGTTGACTTTGTTTCTCAGTGTCTCTACCCTTGAATGTCTTAATAATGTGGAGAATAATCAACAAGCCCTAGAATGATCATCTGAATGTGCATGAAATGATGAACCCAATTTATCTGCATGATGAATGAGGTAGTGATTTATTTATCAAAATTAACAACAATGTATATCTCACATGAACCTAAAAAATACTTCTCAAAGTAGCTATGAAAGATAATCAAGATTAGATGTAGTAATCTCCTTGAAAGAAATAAGAAAAGTTAGCTACCATATGTTTGACAGCCCTTTAAATCCGATTGAAGATTTTATTTAAAATAACTATAGTAATATCCTCAATACTCCCCTTAGTTCTATCTCAATTACTATGAAAAATATGATGCAACATCGTTCATGTAAATGATCTAGATGAGCTTCACCTTGAGGGAGTATGAAGCATGGAAGTAGTCTCATCTATCCACTTTAGGTGCACACACATTTCTTGCATCTAAATCATCTCAAGTAATTGACCTCGAGCATCGACTCATAAGATAGGAACCCCTAGTCCTTTCCTCACTCACTCCTACCATTGCCTACTCCACTTGTATCCTTTAATGATTGTCCTTGCTCTATTATAGATCAACCAAACTCTACTCCCTTCCTTGTAAAGCTCTCTTTGCTTTGTTTTCATATACTTCTTGCCATTACAGACTTTACCATCCTTCAATTTATAAAATTAAACAATCTTTACCATGGTCATCTTTATATGAGCTTTGTGTGCAAATTATTCTAAATGAACTAACATCATCATTCTATTTACCCTGCTCATGATTGATGAGACATTTTGTGTCTTAAAGCTAATCCTACTTCCATCTTTTGTTTATATTCATTAAAAATGAACTTTTTCTTTATTTTCATTCTTGTGTGATGCTTTCATAATGAAGTCCATGAGCATATGAAATGATTAAGTAAATTATGATGAGATCATAATGTAGTGATCACTAACTAGTCTTCAAACATATGTTCTAAATATTCCAATTCATGGGATATTTGAGAAGAACTTCGAATTATTTGGAAAGAAGAGCATTGTCTTATCCAACTCATATGATGAGTATGGTTGATCTTGTAGCCATCAACATGGAGACACCAAGGATAGATAATAGTTACTCTTTGGAGATTTTTTTTTACTAAATTGATCTGTATGAAACCCTAAATGGTATTATGCCAAACTGTTAATTAGGCTTATTCATGTCACGGTTGTGTACATGATCCTTTGACTATAGGCACCAAAGACATTTAGTAGATGGATGATCATATTTTGACTATGACTTAAAAATCCCTAATTATGGGATCTCCCAAATATCATAGATTGGATATAACATGAAGTCCTTGAGGATGAGACTATCCGCTACTGATGTAAGAAGAGGTTGACTAAAGGGATGACATGTGATTAAATTCTTGACCTAGGTGGTAGAAATATTAAAGACATTGTTCTTGATGATTTCTTACTTGTATTAATACTAAATTGAGTGATCAATTAGGGTTTGACAATTAACCATACCCTACGTCATTCATAAGTCTTGCACGGATGAAAAATTAAATATACACAATAATAGATGATGACAAGGTTTTATGTAAGCGATCTTGTATACTCCATATCTCTTAGAACATGTGGTATAGCTTGGCATCCAATAAGCTAGATAATCAACCTATTGATTGGGTTTAATCAATATTTAATGAATTAATCTATATGTTGAAATAGTTAATTATTAAGGAGGCCAATAAGTGTTATTTGGTCAATGGAGTTATGAATTAACGAAATATATGAGGTCAATGGATGTTGGTGGATATAGACATAATAAGATTTTTTGTGAAAATTTTACATTCCTCTCCCCTCTCTTCTCTTATTCTCATGGTGACGAGTGCTCAAGAAATTCATTCAATTAGCTTTGTGGATATCACTATAGGCTCGACACTTGATTTACTTGAGGAACTCCTTAAAATGATATTTAGAAATATGTTTTTCATCTATACTATATGATATGATCATTTTCTCTTGGTGCTTGTACACACCAAATATTCAATTTGATAATTTCTGTCATGTTCAATGCTTTCATCAAAATTTTGGAAAGTTTATTGACCTCAATTCCCAACAGTGATTTCATTCTATCATCTCACACATTTTACCTAATTCATTCTAATGTTTGTGGTCCTTCTTATTCCATTTCATTCGTAGCATCTTTATTACACAATGTTTATTGATGCTTATACTCGAGCTAGTTAGATATATCTCATAAAAAATCACATGTAGGTCTTAACATTGTCACCCAATGTACTAAAGAAATCATTACACAACATTCTATCACTATAAAAAAACCCTTGAAATATTTTTAATTGAATATAAAATCATCCACCAACCCGTTTGTCCTTACACTTCTCCTCAAAATATAGTTCCTAAAAGAAAACACTACATTCTACTTGACATTACTTGCATACTGACGAGACGAAGAAGTGCAATAGTTGAATACACATGAACTCATGTAAATACAATTACCAAACTCACCAATTTTGAGAAATAATTACGAATTAGATAGTATATTGGTGAATAAAGGGTCGAATCCACGGAGAAATAAGAGAATTTATTTAATGTCTTTGAAATTTGATCAAATAGGATGACGAATTGAGAAGAGAAGGTAGGGATTTTAGGATATTAAAAAAGAATACTCTAAGATGTATCCAGGAAATCAAAAATTATAGAATTTGGATTAGTATTTACGAAGAAATCAAGGATTGAAATCGAGGAAGAAATCTTGTTCATGAAGAGAGAGAAAATTTAAAATTATCTACAACTCGATTAATCTACAATTTGAAATTAAAACAATGCTACAAGAAGAAAGATTAGTAGAAAAACACGTAATATAACCCAAAGTCGCGCTTGAAATGATCCAATTGATCATCGGATCAAAGGCTTTTCATTCAGCGATTTTGAAAACAAAGTTTGACATTCAAGAGGTGATTTCTTCCAATTCTGTTCAGAAAATCTTGATTTCAGACACTCCTTAAATGCGAAAATGAGTCTAGAAGAGGAATAAAGCAAGAGATTCAAGGACTGAGTTGTCTAAACAGTTCGATTTGCTTGAAACATTCAAGAATGAAATTTTTTTGTCAAAAACATGTAATTTATAGAGAAATTTGGGTGCGACTTTGTGATGTGCCCCTTCATCATTGATCAACGACTCAGATTAAATGTTTGTTCACGAATTGTTGTCGTTCATTCATGTCCATTCGATCAACAATGAAGCGCTCAGATTTTGTGACATCGTGCGTAGAGAAGAAGCATCGCTTAACGTCCACCGTTCTATCTTCACCGAGCTTTTGAGGTGAGTCCAGGTGTCCATGGAAGTCTATTGGGGGATTTTAATCTCGACCGTTATAACACCCTAGATTGAGCGGCAAAGATTAAATCATCTTAAAATGAATTGTCACCTGATTAGACGCAGCCTCGTAAATCCTCAAGTAAATGAAAATCGATGATCGTGATTAAATCACGCGATTGTCCGCTCGAGATTGCGCCACGTCACCTGCAAATGAAAACAAAGAGAAACAGTCCCACATGGAAAAAATTAAAGTGATTCGACAGGTATATAAGGTATGCGTGTTTAGTGGGTTAGCTTATGTCTTGAAATGGATGCTTAACCCACTGACTATAATCATGCACACGTGAGCACACACACACACACATGCGCACCCACGCGCACACACGTGCGCACACGTGCGCTATGTAGCGCGTATACACGTCGCCACATGGTGACATGTCACTCCAACGCCGCATCAGCTGCCAACTTCGTCGCATGATAAAAATTAATATTTATATTTTAAAAAATCTAAATAAATTCAAACTAAATTCAGAAAAATTTAGAAAAATTCTAGAAAATTTCCTAAAAATTAAAAAATTCATAACTTCCAAAATACAACTCTAAGTTAATCCAAATTTATTTTTTTGGATTAGAAATTAAATTATCTATCATTCTAAAAATTCAAATTATTTAAATAACACGAGAATAAATTTTCATTTTGAAAATACTCATTTCTCTTAGAAAAGAAAAGTAGAAAAATATATGAGTACATATTAAAATATTTTCTCTTATTGTTTAATAATCAAAACCCAATTATGATCTCAAATATAGATGAGAATAAAACTAAATTATTTGAACTATGCATAATTATCCTTTAAATGATACATTTTTTGATCATAACTTAAATTACATGAAATGATAGATATACACTCAAAATATGATAACATGGATACGAATGAAATATTTTATGCCTTAATTTGTATAAATTACATGTTATCACATACTACTCAATGAGATGTATGTTCCACACTATTTGTGGTTCAATTACATCATTAAAAGCACTTATCTTCACAATCACCTTCACCTCCTCTCTTTTTAGTGGTGCGATCCATTTTACTTTTCTTTTCCCAAATGCATCTTTCTTTACTGCACTACCTTGTGTCTTTGGATGCATTGTCTTTATAAAAGGTTATCCGCAATCTTTACACAAACTTGCTCTAGGGCCATTTAAAAGGAATCTTCATTGGCTATTCCTCCATGTAGAAGTTTTTTGTGTCTCTTTCCCTCATGTAGAATGCCGATAATGTTGATTGATGTCACTTTCCATGAAGACATTCCCTCTTTCTCACCACCTATGGGTCATCCCTAATTGTGTACATTCCAATTCCTTCTACTCAGGCATAATATTTTTCTCCTCACCTAAGGTTCTTTAATATCACTTCACCCTTTTCTACGCCACCTCTCTTGTTCATCTCCAAGGACTATTCAACTCCACCAACACCCTTGATGCTTATCCGTGATTCTCCATTGTGCATGCCTGTGAGCAATCCCTCCATTCCATCGGTCACCTAAGGATTGATGCTGAACTCCACTCTACCATCACTTACCACCACTACACCTAGTTACCCACTTCATGATGACCTTTGTCTTCCCATTGCCTTGTGAAAGGTTACCGATGCTTGTGCCCAACACACCATAGCCCACTTTGTGTCTTGTGACTATCTTTCTCCCATATTCTACACATTTCCTCTTGACTTATCCTTTGATTTGTTGCCTAATATATATCATAAAGTTCTTTGGGTACTCTAGTGGAAAAGTGGAGGTGGATCTAGAGTATTGTTCCTTGTTGCATCATGATATATGAAACTTAGCACCATGTCCTATGGATGCCAGCATTGTGAATGTGTGTTTTCACCCTAAAATATCATTAGATGATACCATGCGTCATCAAAAGACACGATTAATGGCAAGGAGATTCACTTAGACTATAGCATTGATGACACTGAGACATTGTTCAACGCTGTCCGCATGAACTCTATTTAGGTTCTTTTGACTCTAGCAATCAATCAAGACTAGTCTCTTCATTATTTTAATGTTTCCAATGCTTTCTTGAATGGTGATCTAGGTGAGTAGGTCTTTATAGAGCATGTTTCTAACCAAGAGGCTACCAAAATTTTGCCTTCTTCATTGTATTATCTTGGGCTTAAAACCGAGTCATCTTGCCTATTTTTTAAAGTTCACTTGTCTTGACACTTTGTATGATTGACCCCTTTTGAGATTGATCCAATAGTTATGTGCAAGACCACATTTGGGGACTTCATGGTACTTGTGACATATGTGGATGACATTGTCTTGACAAGTAGCCATGAGGGTGGTATCTCTACTACCAAGCTAACCTTCGAATGTTCTTTGTGATGCTTTACTTCTGAACACCATGATATTTCCTTGGGATTGAGTTTGCTTACTAATCAGGTGAATTAACTCTATCTCAACGAAGTGTGCCCTTGATCATCTCTAAGAGACATGGTTACTTGGTTGTAAACCAGCTAAATCTCCCTTCAAGGCATAACCCAATTGCTATTGGTATCAACTAGGGAAGCTAATCTATCTAACAATCACTCATCCCAATGTTACTTTTTTTGATGTTAAAGTTCTTCTTTAGTTCATGTAGACAACTGACATGGTGCACTTGAAAGGTGCATTATAGGTTCTCACGTACATCAAGTGTCCTCCTTTAGCAAAGTGCCAATCTATTGGCACCATGATCACCTTTTTATGGAGGCCTATTTTGATGTTGCATATGAAATGGACAAAGGAGACAAGAAATTAACTGCAAAGTCTTGCACAAATCAGGTTCCAATAGATTGTGAGGTTCCAATATCCTCGTGCTCATGAAAAGAAAAGGTCATCTCTTCCTCTGGTGAGGGTAGCTTTCCAAGGAAGGAACAACAATAAATCAGGTCGTGGTCGGGGATGATCTCAATATCACCCACTTAGAATGAATTTCATGAGCGGTTTAACATGAATTTTATGCCTGATAAAAACTTTTATTGAGGGCAGCTTCCTCCACTTCCCCCACAACCAGAGGCATATCTTGCTCACCTGGGACTAAATACATCTCCTGGGTAGCGCCCAAATAGCGGTGCATAACATCAGGCATCCAAGTAACAAGGATCCCATCAACTGCCGATCATAAACAGACAAGGTATGCAAATTAAGTCTATCAGATCCCATGTTTCATTTTTAACTTCGACTTCTTCAATAACTCAATATCCTCCATTCACCAAACGAAGAAATTCATCATCGGCCCGTAAACTCACCACTGATAACCCTGACTTTGTTTGGTTCATTCTGATCATTGTGTGGCGTAGAAAAATCACACGTATGGAGTCCCTCTCAAGGGCATCATCGATGGATTATACCGTCTTGAAGGCCCAATTTGCATGCCCCAGACCTTTCCGTTTTGAGGATATCACCGGATACTTGGCATCCTCCACTTGGCCACCCCATTTTAAGCTTCTTCGACAACTGATTGCTAAACAACATAAATCACGTGGAAGTTGACTTTCATTTTGTACGTGAAAAAGTAGCCCTGAAATACAGAAAACTGCATTCATCTCAACAAGGGATCAACTCGCCGATGTTCTCACAAAGCAGGTCCAAATCTTTGTTTTCAATGGCCGCTGCGTGTTATACCGGAAGATTCAGAGTCGGCCCGAAGCACTCCGACCAGCTCAACATAAACAGGCCTGAACCATCTTCTAAACCCTTGAATTCAAAGCGTCAAGGACTATTCTGCCATATTACACTACAACGATCATTAAATTGAAGCGTGTAAACTGGCGAACCAATGTACACGATTTAGTAATATATGCAAATCTTGTTCTCCATCTTCCGTGCTGTCTCCTCCCCTCCACCTTCAGATTCACAGAGCAACGAATGAACGTGTCACGCGATGCCGATAGGCAAGAAAGCTCGTGAATGGTTAGTAAAAGGAAGTATAAAATAAAGTTTAATTAACTAATCAACAATCCGTTGTAGTCTAGTTGGTTAGGATACTCGGCTCTCACCCGAGAGACCCGGGTTCAAGTCCCGGCAACGGAATATTTTTGCTCCCAGGATTTTTTGTCGCGATACTCAGCTTAAACACAACGGAATACATTTTGCTCCATAGATTTTGGTCACGAAACTCGGCTTTAAACATATAATCAATGAGCGCAGTCAGCGCACTAACACAAGACGAACCAATGAGGTAACGGGCTTCCTTTTCAAGCTAGGTACACGACTCGTGGCTTAATGTCCATTTTCAAGCAAGGTACAAGACTCGTGTTTTGATGTCCGTTTTCAAGCAAGGTAAACAACTCGTGCTTTGATGTCCGTTTCACGTTTTCTTGACCCTCCCGTCATGATAGATAGACGACGTCCTTCGTCTTCTACGATCTCTTCCTTGAGCTCAACCCACTCGAGAAAAGTCGACCGTCACAGCCGCCGAACGGTTTTATGCTGGGCGACGGGTTCACGGAATCTTCATGTAAAGGAAGATTTACCCATGCCATTGTTCCGCTCCACATGGCAGTAAAAGACAACCTTTCAAGTGTCTGCCGTCGTTGTACCCAAGAGGAAAGGAGGACGAATGTGTGAGAGAAAGAAATAGATAGATAAAGATAAAGAGGAGAGTGGAGCGGCATCGTGCATTTTTGGGTGAGAAAATGAAGATCAACGTGTTTTATTTCAGCAAGTTTTGTCCAATTATTGTCTTACGAACAACTATGACAAGGGGCTAATGATCAGGATTTTTTACAGGACATCCAAGAGTGAGAACTCCTGGTACTCTCTTATCTAGGGTTTATTCCATTATTTTGTCCACCGTATCCCCGATGGATGCTTTCTCGAAGACAGACTCTATGTTTTCTTCGAAGCCCTGGCCTTCTCCATCTGCTCAAATAGGCTGCCGTCGTAGACTCCCCTTATCGTTTCCCTGTGCAAAAATCCTTTCTCATCCTTCCCCAGACTGTACAAAAGCCGCCACTCTGAGGCGCTAAAGATCCTACAGAAAAACAATCAAGTCATCCTCGAGTAAAGAATAATTGAATAACCCCCCAGCACGCAGAGGATGTTCACCATCCGAAGAAGTCGTAGACATTGCGGTTAGCCTTGAGCATGGTGTTGAGCTCGCTCTCTGATAGGGCGTCTGGGATTGTCTTGGCGTACTTGCTGAAAATAGCCTCGAATTTCGACGGCTCAAATCTAGAAAAGAAAATATTCTTGGGTTTCTCACCAGATAAAGGAATACAGGGAGAGAGAGAGAGAGAGAGAGAGAGAGAGAGCACAACCTTCCCTCTGTGTCGTATGTCTCGGAATCGCTCCCATGCTTGCATCTGTGGATGTTCTTGATGTGAATCGAAAGGAGGGGAGAAGGCAACCATCCCTGCAGTGGTCAGAGAAAATCATGCCTTATATCGTGATCTTGATGTTTAAGATGAACATTACCGGGAAGAAAGAAAAGATAATTGCGAGAGTCTTATGATTCACTTGTCTTTTCTATAGACTGAGAAATTGCATCATATTTCTCACCGGTTGGGAGCTGTAACTCAGTACGCTATTGATGAGGATCCCACCCGCGATGGACAGAAAGAAATTACAGCCGATCGCCCGAAATCCTACAACACCATGTAAATAAGTTGTTCCTCGTGATTGAAAGCGAGAGAGATGAGAGAGAGACATATGTGATTTCTACCCTGGAAGGTCTCCCGTGGATAAACGATACCATCCTTGTTGCGATCGAAAAATGCAACGTGCAGCTGTAGAACGGTCATGCCCTCTGAGTTTTTGCCCTCTGTGCCCATTGGGTGGAACTTAGCTCCCGCCGCCTGCGCCCGCGCCAGATCTGTGTTGTCCACGGAGACCCGCATAAGAAATTCGAACTATTAAAGAAATTCATTTGATGGTAAAGAGGGAGGATACACGGCTTCTGCAACTCATTCGGCAGGTTCTCGTCGATCTTCCTCTCCCTGGTGACGGGCGCTCGAGAGGCAGAAGTATCCATCCAAAGGTCCATAAGCTGAGATTTCGTCGTCGTGCTCAAATTGGCTCTGACAAGAAATCAAACTGTAATTTCCATGGCAAATCAGCTTCTTGTATAGTCGCGAGGATCTTGCCCGTGGAAAACATTCTCAAACGACAGTGAACATGAAAGCAATATTTAAAAGGAAAACACAAGATAATCGTGTAGAACGAGATCAACATTTAAGGGCATGTCGTTGTCTCGTGTACCGGACAAAATCGTTGTTGGTTGATTGAGGATAGAAGCTCACGAGAACTTGAAGACATTGCTTACAAGAGCAAGCTTTCATATAGTCGTGAAATTAGAAAAAAGAAAGAGAGGGGAGAGCCACTCAATAAACCCCAGAAAAAACTCTCCTCTATTTTCTTAAACATCTCTCTATTACAACATCCATGATCTATTACATCTTGCATAGGCTGCTTTGAGAGCTCCTTAGTGTGGTCGTTCTTCGTGAGTTGAGTGAAATTTTGTTCTATCCCTGAAGCTAGATCTTGATTTTCTTGTGATGGAAGAAGATTTTGCGAGTAACCTCTATCATTAGATCAGATCGAATAGAGATCTTTAGGTAAGATCAATATTTAGGTGAGATCAAATCTCGTTCTATTCAGATCATATTATAGATATATTTGAATCTTGGATTATAGGTCAGGTTTTAGTTCTATTTTTCAGGTCTGATTTATTCCAAATGTAGGCCTCATCAAATCTTGATCTTTAGTTGAGACTGACTCTTTGTAAAGGTTTTTTCAATCATATTTTTGGTTTCATTGATTTTTTATCTTAAGGCCAGATTAATATCCAATTTCCTTCCAATTCGATTCTATTTTTCGGTTGTTTTCAAGCCACTACATTAACTAATTTCAGGTATGACTATCCTTGAGATTTAGGTCTTATTATATTTCAGATTTTGGTCCATTTATATTTGAGATTTTCTCTTTCTAATTCTTTTTATATTTTCTTTTCTAAATATTTTTGAAATTTCTCTCTCTCTCTCTCTCTCTCTCTCTCTAGATGGATTTTGGAATCTCTAGCCTGTTTTCTTACATAAATTTTGATTTCAAAATGTGAAGATTTAATTTTACTTGAAATATATATACATCATTTTGTTTAATCATTCTAGATTTATCTTAAAATCTGCTTGTTACATAAATTCAAATCATCTTCACTTGATCTTCTTTTAAGAATAGTTTTGAGGCCAAAATTGGAGAGCAAGGCTCATTATAAAAGATTTCACAAGACTTCAAGGTATTTAGTATTATGCAAAGAATTTTAATCCATGTGTCCGAATTTTTGAGATTTAATTGGTCTAATTTGTGAGATTTAAGCTCTATGATTGGTTATTACATTGCTTAATTACAGAATTAGTCATATATATTACTTTTAACGCATTATCATCCTCTTAGATCACCCAAGTAAGAGTTAGGGACACCCTAAATATACTTTTCGCACATCCTTGATGAGTCATACTTAGTGTGAGATTAGGAGGAAGACTCTTGGTGAGTTGACACTAGACTAAGGACGAGTCTAGGGAGTTGACCAAAACATTATCATACACTATGATAACATGTAATTTGTACATCAATTTACATGATTATTAATACAAATTAAGACATTAAATATTTTATTTGTATGCATGTTATCTTATTTTGATTGCATATCAATCATTATATGTAATTTTAGGTTATGAGATAAAAATATAGCCTTTTGGGAATAATGATATATCTTATCTTATATTACATAATAGAATTGGTGTCCGGTGAAGCCTATTTTTCTTCCGACTTTACCCCTCTGTATACATACATTTCTATGTCAATTATATCAAAAAAAGATAGGTTACATTAGTAACCATCTCTCTCCCCGACTCTCTTTTTTTCTCTCTCCCCGACTCTCTTTTTTCTCTCCGACGTCCTGCAACCTCCGTTAGTCGCTCGCTCTCTCCGACGGCCTCCATTTGCTGAAGAAGAAGGTAGGTTTTCCGTTGGAAGGAATCTCCTCCCAACGGTAGGTTTTCGATTTTCTTTTCGAGCTCTCTCTCTCTCGATCGATTTTCATTTTCTTTCTGATTTCTGATTTTCTCTCTTTCTGATTTTCGTTTTCTTTCTGATGTCTGATTTTCTCTCTTTCTGATTTCGTTTTTCATTTTTCTGATTTCCGGAGTTTTCATTTTCGTTTTTCATTTTTTTCTGATTTCATTTCTGATTTTTTCCTATTTTCCTATTTTTGTTTCTGATTTCTGTTTTTTCTGATTTTCATTTCTCTGATTGATTTTCGTTTTTCATATTTCTCGAAATCTCCTTCATCTGTCGACGAACTGCAAATACTAAATCTCCTGCAAATATGAAATCTCCTTCATCTATCGACAAACTGCAAATACGAAATCTCCTTCATCGAAAACAGATATGCATATAAGGCATCCCTCTCTTAAACAGATATGAGCATCGCAATTCTAACCTTAGGTGGTGGGGAGTCCCCTCCCCGCCAATCTTTATATCCACAGTTATCTCTCTTAATGTGGGATTAATATCTTCTTGACATTATTAGGATTCAGAGATCATAGAGCACATTAATCGAGATGTAAAGCGCACTCATCCAGATATGTATTTCTTCTCCGGAGATTCGTCCTTCGCAAAATTAAATCAAGTATGGACAATAGTGTTCTTTTTGTATTTTTCTCATCTGTTGAATCTGTGTATTTTTGGTTTATTAGGAAGCTCTCAGAAGAATACTCATTATCAGATATGTTCAAGGAATGAATGAGATTTTGGCACCTTTGTTCTATGTATTTCAGAAATGATCCCGATGAGGATAACACTGTGAGTAAATATTTGTGTTCTGTTCTTAGATCCAATTGACTTTTTGAGTCAAATTTTTTATTGCCATTACTCTTGAAAAGGTTCATTTGCGTTTATTCACGAGATTAGTTACTGACAATCAGCAATTGATCGTTGTCAATTGACTTTTAAAAAGATCAGTTAACAAATTACTTTCATGACTGAGTTTCCCGAAGTTCCCGAAGTGTTAGAGAGTGAGAGAGACGACTCGCAGAATTACCGAAAAATTCAGATTCGAGAATTCCAGCGAGAGAGAGCGTTTTTCTTCATCCAAAATTCATTGACTTCCTCGATAATCTTTTCATCTACCGATCTGTTTCAGATCGGGTAGACACTAGTAATTCTCATAATATAACTTTATCCTCATTTATCTTTGAAATCATAATTATATTTTCATGATCTAATAATAAGAGAAAATATTTTATTTACACTTACCCATTTTTCTAAATTTATTTTCTAAGAGGAATGAGTGTATTTTTGAAATTAAAATTAATTCTCTCGTTATTTAAATATTATAATGATAGATAATTCAATTTGTGATCCAAAAAAATAAATTTGGATTAATTTAGAGTTATGTTTTAAAAGTAATAAAGTTTCCAATTTTTTTGGAATTTTTGAATTTATTTAAAGCTATTTTTTATGTGGAAAATAATAAAAATAAATTAATAATGTTTTATTTAATCGCGCGCTGACATGGCGGAGCGTCGCTACATGACGAAGCATGTACACACCATGTGGCGGCGTCTGTGCGTGACACGTGTGCGCGTGTGTACACGTGTGTGCGCGCTTGGGCGCACGTGCATGCGTGTGTGCGCACGTGCGCGCGCGCGAGAGTGATTAGTGGGTTAAGCATCCATTAAGGACTTTACACTAACCCATTAATATTTCTTATCTTATAGACGAGCTTAAATCTCATAATTTATTCCATGTGAGACTATTTATGTTTGTTTTTAGTTACAAGTCACGTGGCGCAACAATTGTTGGATGTCACTTACTTGCGGGGCTACCTGACGACATCTGATTACGGGATGATTGGATTTAAGGCAATTTAATCTCAGCCGTTATCTGGGAGTTATAACGGTCTAAATTAAATGTGCCCAATGGAACGTGGAATCATCGTGATAATCCGATGAAGATCGAACGGACAACATCAAACGACACCTCTTCTTCACGCGCAACGTGGCAAAAATCTGGATGCTTCATCGTGGATCAGACAGATGCAAATTAAAGACATCGATTTTCCAAGTGACGTCCAATCTTAGCCGTTGATTGAAAGATGAAACGATGCATCCGACGGTTACGCCCAAATTTTTGCTTTTAAAATTCAAATGATCTTCGACGGAAAAACTGTTCTTTGAGTTTTGAGCAAATCAAAATATCTAGACACCATAATCCGATAATCTCTTGAATTCTTCCTCTTCTAGAACTCATTTCTGCATCCAAAGAGTGTTTGAAATCAAGAATTGGTTGAGAAAATTGGAAGAAATTATGTCTTTAATGTCGAACTTTGTTTTCAATATCGCGGAATGAAAAGCCTTGAATTAGGTGATTAATTGAATCATTTCGAGTGTGCCTTTGGGTTAGACTGCGTGTTATCATCCTAATTCATCTTCCTTTAGCATTAGGTTTACATTTTGAATAGTAAATTAGTTTAATTTTAGTTTTAATTTTAGGTTTTATCACTTTTCACGATCGAATATCTATCTCAATTTCAAATCTCGATTTCTCTGCGAATTCTAATCGAAATTCAGTGATTTTTGATTCTGTGGATTCATATTGTAGTTATCTTTCTTAATATACTAAAATCCATAATTTCTCATCTCATTTCATTGTCTGATTTGATCGAATTTCAAATATATCTCAAAGATTTCTCTTATTTCTCCATGGAATTGAACCTTATTCAACTATATACTCTTTAATTAGTGATTTAATCATTAAAGTAGTGAGTTTAGAACTTGTTTTGACATGAGTTTGTGTGTACTCAACAACTGCATGAAATCATTTTGTCACACTACACATTGCACTATATTATATCCATATATAGTGCATAAATATACCATCAATAAGTTTTGAATTGTGAATAAATCTGTATTCTTGACATATTGAAACAACTACCATTATGGGTATCAAACCAGTGCTGATTCATACAAGCTAAATTGGGCCAAAGAAACGAGTCAACTCAACTTGTCTACATTCTCGATCTTGCAAGGTATCAAGGGAAAAAGTCAATGAAGTTACTCGAAGTGTGCATAGACTAGTGGTGAGGTTCTTGAACTTCAAAGAGGTAAGCCAGCCCGAATGGAGGAGGGAATCGTGAGCAAAGCTTTAGGAGTGTGTGACATGAGGAGTGGCAACATAGCAAAGGATGCTAGAGGAGTGATTTCTATTAATTAGGTGCTTGTGTGTGGATTAGATCATAAGTTGGGTAAAATTTGAGAAAATTTTTTGCTGGGGGAGTAACATGGTGAAGTGCAACTTTATGAGAAATATCTCCGTCTAGGACTAGTGCGGGGTTTTAGAGATCCTACATATGATAAAAATCTAATGTATGGGTAACATGAGGACTTTAGGCGAATAAATAAGGAATCAAATAGAAAGAAGTAGAAAACCTTGAATAATACCAAGAAAATCAATTCACTGCTTTCTTAGTTATTTGAGCACCACATTAGGTTTTCACATCTACCTAAATTAGATGGAAGATGAGGTCTGTGGAATTATATTGAAGAAGAGAGAAGGATGTGCCTTTAGTAGTGAAAATTGAGGGTACATAGGTGTCAGTTTGTAAAAAAAGGACTAAGGGGCTTGCTTGAGGCCCTAGAGGAAATTATGGAGACACAAGACATGATGACAAAATTTTGGGTTGAGTGGAGTCATGTGCTATTCCTTAAACTTGAGATCAGTAAAATCACCATGGAGGAATTATTGAAGACTAAGCTAGTGGATAAGCCAACAATGGTGAGTGGATGGCAAGT
This sequence comes from Lemna minuta, assembly GCA_024174645.1. Classification (NCBI taxonomy): domain Eukaryota; kingdom Viridiplantae; phylum Streptophyta; class Magnoliopsida; order Alismatales; family Araceae; genus Lemna; species Lemna minuta. The sequence continues at coordinate 5,551,795 of CM044104.1, read as the reverse complement.
AGTAACTCGATAGTGGTTGTAATCTAAAAAGACACTTTAGATCGATTACAATTAAGACAATACAAATCCTCTATATATAGCAGAGATGATGACAAAAAAACAAAGGTTAGCCTTGAGGGAATAGTGCAACTGATGGGATAACCCTATTCTTCCATTTCTCTAACACTGCCCTTCAATATGGAGTGTATAGATCAAACATACATAGCATGGTGCCTAATTACTCATATGATCAATTATGGAAGCTCTTGAAGGAGATGCTTCCTATCTCATCAGAAAAAGAGACTCATGGGGTGTTGTAATGATCCCTTACATCTCTTCGTCAAGAATGAAGTGGCAATTCCTCTCAATGTGCATCATGAGCTTATGGAATGTAGGATTCTAAAAAATGAGCATAGTCGCCTAGTTATTGAAATGTATTTCTATAGTATTTGAATTTGAAGTTGATAAGCCTTCCAAAATTTTAAACAAAACATTGATTGCAGTGGAATACATTGAATAAAATATTCAAAACATTGAGTTGCCACGAATAGAGGATTCCATCATCGAATATGTATGAGAAAACATACTTATAGGGTTTTCTTGAAAGAGTTCTTGAAGCTATTCAAGTGTTTAGACTCTAGTAGCATCCACATGATCTTCAGATGGTTGGATATCCCTTTCAAAGATCTTTCCCAAGAGAGAAAGACAAGACAAGACTTGCAAGGGTACCTTGAGTTGTGGTCATTCTCCCCATATTTATAGACATTTTGTATATAGATTTTTAATTAAAATCCTTATATTTATTTCTATATCCACCAACATCTATGGACCTTATGTGTGTAACCCTTTTGGTCCATATATCTCACTAGTTAATCACTCTATAGACCCCATACTACTTTATTGGTCAACCTTAATTAATTATTTACATAAACATATAGATTAATTAATCAATGATCGATTTAACCTAATCGGCAGGCTGAGTTGCCAACCCGTTGGGTGACAAGCTACACCATGTACTCTAGGAGATATAAAATATATAAAAAATCACTTACGAAACCTTTCCCTTATCTATTACTACCTATGTATGGTCAATTGTTAAACCCTAATTGGTCACTCAACTTAGCAATGATTCATGTAGAAAATCATCTAGAACTCCTTCAATATTTCTACTATGTTGGCCAAGTATTTCATTGCATCTCATTCCTTATGTAAATCTCTTGAAATACCGAGGGTGGATGATCCCATCTTGACTACACAATCATCTTCATGGACTTTATGTCATATGCAATATATGACATTTCAAAGATCCTGTGCCTAGGGATTTGTAAGTCATAATCAAAACACAATCATCCATCTATAAGATCTCTTAAGTGTCTCAAGTCAAACAACCACATACATAACGGTGACATGAATCAACTTGATTGACAGTTAGGTATAATATCATTAAGAGACTTATATAGATCAATCTCATGAACTCTTTTTCTAAAGAGCACCCACTATCTATCCTTAGTGTCTCCACCCTTATGGCTACAAGATTAGCCATGCTCATCATATGAGTCGGATCAGATAACCAAATCACAATTCTATGTCTCATTTACATTTATGAAAATAAATTTTTTCATTGTTACTCTTGTGTGATGTTGGTAAGGAAATCCTTGAGAATATGCAATGAGTAAGTAAATTATGATAGGATTAAATATAATGAACATTAGTCTTTAGACACATGTTCTAAAAATTCTTATCGAAGAAATATGCAAGAATAAAAATCAAAATATTTTAAAAGAGCAACACTATTTAATGTGACTTATACAATGAGTATGATTAACTTTTTCTCCATTGGTGGAAAGTTACCAAGGATAGATAATAGGTGCTATTTGGAGAATGTTACTGATTGATCCGTATGAATCCCTAAATGGTATTATACCTTACATTCAATCAAGTGAATTCTTGTCACATCTAACTAAGTAGTTCTTAGGCTGGAGACACCAAAAAATCTTATAAATCTATTTGATCGTATTTAGACTATCACTTATAAATCTCATATGATCTCCAAAATTTCATAGATTAAATACTATATGAAAACCTGAAAGGTGATCTTGTGTTAAATATAAGATATTTCACCTAAAGTATAAGAGGTGATTGACGTAAGAAATTAAATGAGATTAAATCATTAGCCAAGGTATTCAAAATAGCAAAGAAGGTATTCTTCATGATATCATTACTAAATTGAGGGATCAATTAGGGTTTAAGAGTTGACCATACCAAAAGTCATTCATGAGTCTTATAATGATGAGGATTATCCATACATGATAAGTGATGACATCAAGGTTTCATAAGGGAGTTCATATATAATCGATATGTCTTAGAACACATGGTATAACTTGGCAACCATAGAATAGTGAATCTACCTATGGAATGGATAGAATCGATCCTTAGTTAATTAATCTATTTAATAAAGTTAAATTAATTCGGTTGATAAATAAGTATTATTGACGTGCTTTCTGATCTATCCTTAAGATCAATTCAATCTTGAAAAGAAAGCTAAAGAATTCTACAATCTTTCTACAACCCTGTTTTTAGCTCCCCTTTATCTTCGTTTCCTCATGTAGATTTCCATAATATTTCTCCTCAATCAATTCCGCATGGAAACCAAGCAATGAATCATCACTAATTGCAACCCGCTATTTATTTCTTCACTTAAACACATAAAACTGAGTTTTGAACAGAAATCTCCAAAAGTTACACAGTATGACTCCCATCAGGAACGAAAGTAATCAAGGAGAGACTTGGAGCCGAGCTCTTTGCTGAAAAAGGCCCTAAAGAACTCTGGCATTGAGAAGTCTCGATACTTGGCGGGCCTTTCTAGAGAGATCAGCTCCGAAAGCGGGCCGTAGCGAACTGACTCTTCCCTACGGCCTGGATTATAGAAGGTTGCGACTGATACTCTCGGTTTCTGTCGAGGATTGGCTGCCACCTTGTGCTCCACACTCTGGTACTCATCATTGGATATCATCTGAAGAACAGAAAAAATAAGCTGTCGGGTTTGCCCATAAAGTTAAAAAGATTGCATTCTTGGAAAAAATTCTAGGAAGTTTTTACATGCCGGGTTTGACCACTGGAGAAATAGTATGGGGAGTGAATAACAGAGAGAGAGAGAGAGAAGGAATTCAATGAAGGGAGGAATCGGGAGTCTCCCTCTTCCTCTCTCCATCAGATAATAAATTTATGAGAATTTCATCCAAAGAAGCAATCTTTTTAGCTCTCTCTCGTTCTCTCTCTGCCCTCCCTTCCATACTTCTCCATTTCAAATTATCTGAAAACAATGATCAATCGGTTTCCAGCCATGCTTCAATCACATTCGTGTCCATACTAGGTCATAACACTCATAAATGTCTGCATTTACGAACTATCTTAACCAACTTAATTCTAATCTACCTACCTGGATAAAGATTACTAGGATGCCATTGAGGGTAATCGATAATCCCTCTTTTCAATTCACAGTGAATCGAGTGAAAAAATGCACCTGAAGTGTATCGCCGACGTTGATGATGATGCCTCCGGGGATGGGATCAACATCGACCCAGCCAACGCCGTCCTTCCTCACCTGCAACCCGGGGACGACCTCATTCTGTATCAGCAAAGTCAGCAAGCCCGGATCGGTGTGACCCGCAAGCCCCAAGGTCAGATGCGGTTCCGGGCAATACGGATAATAGTGGCAAACCATGTGTCTCCCCTCCAGACAGGAAAGCTCCTCCAAATCGCTTCGGCTCCGTCCCTAATCCCTCGGAGAGCAGCTCCAAAACCTTAGCCGCTACAGCCCGGGAATGCCCGTCCCAGTCCACCAACTGCTGCCGGCAAATCTCCGGGATAAGTGACGGGTCCATTGCCTTCGGCCCCATCGTCATTTGAAGCGTGTCTCTCCACGTGGCGGCGTTGGATTGGAAAAGATCGAAGTTTGTGTTGTAGGTGACGCCGCCGCGGGACTGGTCTCGGCAGTAGTAGGACGATTTGACCTCAATTGGGAGTTCGTTGAAGGCTTGAACCGCGGAGATGGTGGCGGAGATAGCAGCGGAAGGGATGCCGTGGTTCGTCAGCTGGAAGAAGCCCCAGTCCCGGGCCGCGGAGGATGCAGATTCGACGGCCTGGATGTGGGGAAGGGAGAGATCGACGACGGGAATAGAGGTCCCGGCGGCGGGGGAGATGTTGAGGGAGGAAGGCGGGTGGTGGAAGAATCGAGGGATTGTCTGGATTCCGTTGTCGAGGAGGCCTTTTACTCCGAGTTTTGATTCATCGAATTCCTTAACTTCCTTTGCCCTATCATACAAGGGACTTGCGGAGCAGACGAAGCTCGACATTCAAGCGAATTGTAGGAGGCGAAGCAACCCGACCGTCCAGCATTCTAGTCTTCAGCGGGTAGAAGAATTTATATCGGAAAAATTCTTTACGCGGGTTTGCAGAAGGGGCCCAAAGACACGTGTAGCGTGTAGCATTCTATTCCTCTTTTTTCTTTGTCTTTTTTATTCATGTCTTCTACATCCATTGTCTCCTCTTAGCTTAGCTTGTGTATCAAGTTATGACGTGGAGAAGCTTTCTAAAATTTCGATCAAAACATCTAACCTAGCAAAATACATTGAATCAGATATTAAAAATATTAAAGCATATAAAACAAGTGATCTCATCTTCAGTATGTATGAAAAAAAAATACTTACAAAATTTTCTTGAAAGAGTTCTTAAAGTTATTTAAGTGTTTAGGCTGTAGCAATATCCACACGATTTCTGGAATGGTTAGATCTCCTCTTCAAAGCTATTCACCAAGAGAGAAAGATAATAAAGGAATGAATTCTCACAACGCTTGTATAGGCACCTTTAGTTGTGATCGTTCTCTACTTATTTATAGACATTTGGTTTATAATTTTTTCATAAAAACCCTTTTAATTATTTCTATATCCACCAACTCTCGTAGACTTTATGTATGTGACCTGTTAAGTCTATATTCTCACTAGTTAATAACTCTAAAGATCTAATAACACTTTACCGGTTAACATAAAGATTAATTAATTAAGAATTAATTTAACCTAATCGACAGTTGAGTTGCCAGCCAGTTAGGTGCCAAACTATATCATGTACTCTAAAAGATATAGAATATATAAAATCTCTCTTATGAAACCTTTCCGTTGTTAGTTACCATGAATATATAATCTTTCATTCACACAAGACTGATGAATGACTTAAGGTATGGTCAACTGTCAAACTCTATTCGGTCACCCAACTTAGTACTGATACGTGTAGAAAATAATTTGGAACTCCTTCTCTGATATTTCTACTACCTTGGCCAAGGATTTCATTTCATCTTATTCCTTGGGTCAATCTCCTCAAATACCAAGGGTGGATGATCCCATCTTAATCACACAATCATCTTCGTGGATTTTATGTCATATCCAATATATGACATTTTAGAAATCTTGTGACTAGGGATTTGTATGTCATAATCAAAACACGATCATTCATCTACAAGATGTCTTTGGTGTCTCAAGTCAAAGGACCACATTCACAATCATGACATGAATAAGCCTGATTGATAGTTATGTATAGTATCATATAAGGATTCATACAAATCAATTCAGTAAACTCTTTTTCAAAAAATCACCTACTATCTATCTTTAGTGTCTCTACTTGGATGGCTACATGATCAACCATACTCATCATATGAGTCGAATCAAATAGTATTATTGTTTCTAGATAATTCCATGTCCTTCTCAAATATCTCAAGAATATGAATGATAAGAAAATATTTTTAAAGACTGGTGATCATTCTATTATGATCTCATCCTAATTCACTTAGTCATTGCATATGCTCATAGAATTCATTGTAAACGTTACACAAGAATGACAATGCATGAATTTCATTTCAATAAACATAAAGAAGATGCATGGAATTGTGATTGTCATCATCGTGATCATATGAATTCTGAATTTATTTCCGTCTTCCCTTGATTGCTTTAATTATATAGGGACTTTACGTAAGTGATTATATCCTCATAAATACAGAACTTCTATCATGCATCATTTCTTATATTTTGGTTCTATTAAAAGATTAACCCCATTTGGCTTCTTTGAAGACAAGAGGCTGAATTCTCATTGGATGCAAGGTCATAGGTACATGACGGACCAGGATAGAGTGATCATCAATTGCACATGGTCAAAACCAAGTCCAAACTTACCAATTTAGTGAAAATATCTCGAATTGAGGGGTATACTAGTAAATATGGGTCGAATCCACATGAAATTACAGAAATTTCTGATGATCACTTTGAATTTGAAGAAATCGGACGATGAATTGATGATAGAAATTGGAGAAAAAGGTAGATGATGAAAGAGAACTTCAAGACGATTTCACGGAATTAAAAATCATCGAATTTGACCTTGATTTCGCAGAGAAATTGAAGATCGAAGTGAGGGTATATTTCTGAAACAGAAAATCATGAAATTAACGAAAATCTAAACAAAATTAAACTTAATTCCTAATCTAAACAAAAATTAAGTTGTAATACATGAAATATTAGTAAAAACCGCTTCCACTAACCCAAGATTGCAAATGGATTAACCCAATTAATTGCCGGAATCAAGGCTTTTCATCAAAAATCCAAAAATTGGAATCGTGGAGTTCAAGCATCGATTTCTTCCTCATCTTTCCTCCAAATCTTGATCTTCAGTACTCTGTTGACGTGGAGTTGAGTCTAAAAGAGATTAGGATCAATATATTCAAGAGATTTGGTGTCTAAACAGATCAATTTGATTGATTTGCTCTCGAATGCTTTACAAATCAGAAGAACATCCTAATTTATAGGGATTTTCGGCGTAACCGTCCGATCGAATTGATTAACGGCTCTGATGAAATGGTCCATCGCAAACCATTATCCTTAAGTCGCGGCCGTTCGATCGCGACCAGACGCTTGAGATGATGCCACGTATTCGCGCGATATAAAACGCCTCGGAAACGCATCCGTCGGATCTTCATCGGACGCCACAGATGCGTTTTGATCGCGTTTAATCTCAACCGTTATAACTGTTGCGATCAACGGTGTAGATTACATGCGATCGATGAACCCCGATTTAAGCCGCGTGTCCATCTGATTTAAGTGAAGATCGATGGCCGATATCGCACGCGCGATCAGATGTCCACGATGCTGCCATGTTGCCTCCTCATCGTCATCGCGATCAATCGAACGGCTCTGATTGCGCCACGTCACCTGCGCACTTTAAATATACTGAAAAATTGATATTTAATTAGAAAAGTTGACTTTTAATTCCAGAAAATCCTTAGAAATTCATTAAAAATTCAGAAAAATTCAGAAAAATTCTAGAAAAATCCCTAAAAATTAGAAAATTCATAACTTTGAAATTATAACTCTAAATTAATCCAAATTTCTTTCATTTGATCCGAAATTTAATTATCGACCATTCTAAAAAGTCAAAATTAATAAATAATGAGAGGTTTAATTTTTATTTTCAAAATTACATTTATTTCTTAAAGATTTTAACTTTAGAATATTAAATAAATATTTATAAAAATGATTACTCTCATTATTTAACTTTAAAAACACTTATAATCTCAAGTAAAGATGGGTTATAAAATTATTTATCTTTTATTCATCATATATAACCCTAATTTTAAGTATTTTGATATTATAATGACTTTTTCATAGAATGATAGATAAATACTCATAAATATGATAACATGTATAGTAATAAAATCATTTATGTGTTAATATGCATCAATAATCATGTTTTATCATGTCTAATTAGATTGTTATCATAACCCCCCCAACTTAAATGATTGCTAGTTTCTTAGCAATTTACTATATAATCTCCCTAGAAGGTCCTTTCGTCCTTTGATCCTACTACTAAAAAGGTGAAGTGTATGAATGTATGATCACGTTTTCCTCATAGTGTAGGCTATAATGATTTAGATTCTATCTATAGGTTGACTTCTTTAGTGCATGTTAGGGTAGAGCTCATGGGCTAATGCTCGAGTCTAATTCTCAATTATAATCAAGGTGAGCATATCTAAGGTATGATGCTATGGTGATGAAAAGATACTCACTCTCTCATGAGCGGATGTAATTCCTTACCCTCTCCATATATACATCACTCCTTCCCTTAAAATGGAGGCTAATTAATGTATTAGAATACCCCTAAACTCGCTTTTCTCCTATAAAGAGTGCAATTCAAAAAGATTCCTATCTTTGGGATGTATCGTGTGAGGTGGCTGAAGGAAATAAAAAGATATTATTTCTAAAGGTATGACTTGGTAAAAATCAAATATGCAGATAAACAAAGCGGATTTTAAAAACAAAGAAGGTACCACTTATGATAATTATACTCCCAAATGAGGTTGATGGTGATGGATAGGGTAGATGGTGGAGATGATGGTGGAGGTAGAGATGAAGATAGAAGATATTTCCCACTTATTTTCCTTCTTGTAACTTCTTATTTCTCTCTTTTGATTTTTCTCCTCTTTCTTTTCTTCTTCCTTTTTTTTAACATTTCAGAAGAGTAGCATGAGGATATGGAGGAGTTTTAGGATTTCTGAAGAGATTATGTAGCAAAATGAAGTGTAGTGTGAAGGTATAAGTACATGTGGAGGAAATATGAAAAATGTGGTGGATGTGTGAATCACTTGGGAGTGTTATTATCATGAGTGAAGTTTAAAACAAGGTGGTGAAACGACTTGATTGCTTTGGAAAAGATAGAACTACATGCCTAACAAGAAAAGATAGGTGCCTTAAAAAATGATGGATCATTGTACTCTTTAAAAAAAGAAAGACTAGAATCGAGGAATTCCCACACTAAGCAGTTTTGGCTGATGTTAGTTAGGGGATGAAATTTTATCTTCTGTCAAATACTCTTCTTTTCAATCCTATAGTATTTCAACCTCTAATTACTCTTTTTCCTTGGCTCTTGTTAAGTACCCAACCCCAAAGAAGTCAACCACTAATTATCTATAGTTTCTCTAGATCATTTAGCTTTATTACTCAAAATGTAATCATATGGGCTATAAGGCCCTCTCTTCTACATCTCTAGTAGGTTGGATTTCTAAATGTCAAGACTTCTAAGGTGAGGTAGAGTAGATCAAATTTTTGAAAAATAGGAGTTTTTAGAATGTAGAATTTTAAAATTTTTGAAAAGAGTAGAGATTTTTCTAAGTCCTCACCCCCCAACTATAATCTTTCAGTGCCCTCAATGAAAATTACATGCTCATGTAAAAAGATAGCTAAAAATGTCAATCATTAGTCTTATTCCTACCTCTTCTAAAAACATATAAATATATAAATATCAATCTATAATTGTTTTTCACACCAAATTATATTTGTTTATACTTCCATATTTCTCTCCAAAATCTCTTCAACCATTATTTTCCCTATAATCTTATATCTTCTTCCTGGAAGCACTAATCTAATTACCTAGGCTCTCTAAGGATTTGACACTTACTTTATAGTATATTAAGTGAGGAAAAGAGAAATATTTTTACATGATTTCAATTCACTAAAATGATTCAAAATTGAGTTCACCACCTAGAAACTACCCTTGGCAACATTGAACATTGTTTTCCTTGGCTGCAGCCATAGAGATTCCTCTTTGCTCTAGCGTCGACCCTCAATGGCCATTTTTTATCCAATCCTTATACCCCCCCTCTCCCCCCATCCTGTATATGATGTTGGTAGCCTATGCAGCGATGGGCGCCATTGGGGCAGCCCCTAATCGTCTTTCCCTTGCCTTACTCATGATGGTGGCAGTCCTTGCAGCCTTGCATGCCGCTAGGATGGCCGCTTATCCCCTAGAGTATGACACAACCATGTTTCTATATTTTACCTAAAAAGGAATCAATCTATAACCCTAGATATTGTTTATTTCCCTTGGTTTGACAAGGATATTGCCTCATATTATCCTTTTTGTTGTTGTGCTGCCATTCAATCCTACTAGTCAGAAGCCCAACTTGTTGCTCACGTCACCATCATACAAATTTTATGTCGTATTAGTTGGCATTGTGTCCCTATTCCCTACGAGATGGCCTATATGTATTAACAAAATTATTCTATTTAATCTCTCTTGTGCTAGGGTTCTAGCTCACTATAGAATGGTTAGAGGTCATTTTTTGTTTACTTGAACTCTATTTTCCCTCGTTGCATCTTACTAAAGCCACTACTGCATTCCGCCTTTTGAGAGCTTTCCATAGAGTGACAGTTTGTCATGTTTGGAGTTTTCCTAGGCGTCCTAAAGCTATTTCTTGATTGTTAAGGAATTATTTGCACAAAATTTTCTGGGAAATCTTTCTCAAGATCACTGCCAATTATTTTCCTTAACTCAATATGTCAAGTACAAAATTAAGGTCAAAGGCATCAACTTTAATGAATAATCACCATTCATATCCTTGATTTTACATAAAAAGCAATGATGCGTCAGTCACTTGTCATTGTCGCAGTACTTTTCCAAACCTTAATCCTGTTGAAATCCTCAGAAGCTTTTGATTCATTGAAAAAGACATCAGTTAGTGAATTTCATCCTTATTGCCTTTGGCATATCCCTCACAAGCTCTGGGAATTGCATGAAGCAACAAATTATTTGATTTATTGTGCTATCACTTTTCTAAGAGCCATAAACTACTTTCCTATGACAAATTCTGATTGTTGCTCTCCTACTAATTGGATGGATCTTCTCAATTGCAAAGTTCAAACGGTAACAAGTTTTTCTGGAAAATTCTTGAGTGGGGCTTAGTAAATATTTGTTACTGTGTGTTTTGGGACCTAAAAGCTTCATAACATATCCTTATCTAATGAATCAAGCTCAGCTAATCTACTAGGATCTGTTATGTGATAACATGCTATTATTACATTAATTACATGATTATTAATGCAATTAAAGGCATTAATCACTACAAATATATGCATGTTATCATATTTTAAGCATATTTCTATCATTTTGTATTATTTCATGTTATGATCTTAAAATATACCAATTTATGGATTATTATGCATAATTAAACATTATAATCTTTAATCCTAATTATAATTGAGATCATAATCATGTTTTCAAGATTAAAATATAAGAGAAAAGATCTTTATTTACATATATGTATTTTTATAAAGTTATTTTATAAGATACATAAATGTATTAAATTAATTAAAATTAATTCTCTTATTATTTTAATAATTTTAATTTTTATAATGATGGATTATTCAATTTCTGATCCAACAAAACAAATTTGAATTAATTTGGAGTTGTATTTTGAAAGTTATGATTTTTATAATTTTATAGAATTCTCAGGAATTTGTTTTATTTTATTTAAGTTTATTTTCGATTTTTAAATATTTAAAATAATTAAATAAATGCAAAAAGGGGGGCTCACTTCGCGCGTGTACACGTGGATGCAACGTGGCACTCGGGGTCACGTGGCTCTGCCACGTGAACAGCGCGCGAGCGCCTGCGTGGCGCTGATGTGACATGTGGCACGTATTTATATTTACTATATATATATTTATATAATGTATATAGGTCTTTCGATTATCGGAAGACAGATTATTAACCTATGAAATACACGTACCTTATATACCGTTTAGATCTCTTTGATTTCCTCCATGTGGGACTAAAGTCCCGTCTTTTCGTTTGATTGCAGGCGACGTGGCAGCCTTTCGTGCGTCAGATTCATCGCGATCAACGCGATGACGTCGATGCGGTGGACGCGAGATCCACCGGATCAACAATCAAGCACGTGGCTTAAATCGGGAATAAGTGAACGCATCCGAGCCGTTCATCGTATATTACCTCTGATCAAATCACGATCGCACGATTGATCGCATGATCAATCGACGCACTGATAACATGCATTTATAATTTGAATTCTTATCCTAATTAACTCATATTCATGCTTATTTTATGTGAATATGATGCATGTTATCATACTTTTTAGGAATTTTCTCCATTGGCATGTCATTTCACTAAAGTTGATATTTATGTATAAATTAAGGATAATTTCATGCTTAATAGATGATTAATCTATTGTTAAGTTTAAATTAATAGAAGTTAATCCCTTGTATTGAATATTTTTGACTTTAGTAAATGTTTGGAAGGATAATTTCAAGATGAATTTATGATTTAGAATGTTTAGTGAGAAATGGTTTACGTAAATTCTAATTCATCTTGATTTCTTCTTTCAAAATATATTTTAAATGACATGATGTTAAAAAGGAAGAAATTTGTGATCCAATGGAGAAAATTTGAATTAAAAGGAGTTCTATATTTTAAGATATGATTTTTGGAAGTTTTAGCCTTTTTCTGATTTTTATATGATTTTTAAATTGATTTTTATATCAATTTCCCTTATTTAAAATCGCAAAAAAGGGGTTTACTAACCTGCAGGTGATGACGTGGCGTGGAGCTGACGTGGCGTGTACAAACTACTGACGTGGCACGCGGGACCACCGCGTGGGTGCGACGCGGCGCTGAGGCCACGTGGCAGAGCCCGGGTGGCCCACGCGAGGCGCAGGTGGAGCTGACGCGTGGCAGGAGGCCACGCGGACGGGCCCACGCGGACGCCCGTGAGGGGCGCCACGTGGCAGGTAAGGATGGCAGTTGGAGGGCGCACGGGATAGTGGGCCCTGGTTAGTCATTTGGGGTGGTAACGCAAATGCGTTACCGCGCCCCCCTATTTAACCGCATTACTTCCCATCTTTTTCTCCATGTGGGACTATGTTCCCACACGGTCTTACCTATGCAGGACGCGTGGTGGCCCAGTGGACGTCGGATGCGATTAGGACGGCGAAGATCGCATGGACCCGAGTCCACGCGATCTTCATTGCAACACGTGCGTTTAAAATGGTTTAAGTTAGACGTTGGATGTGCGACACGTGGTGTGGCGAGGAAACATCACGCCTCAATCAGACGCACGAGATCTCATCACGCGATCGTATGAGCGATGGACGCCACGTGGACTCACCGTAGCCTTGATCTTCATCTGACGGTTGATCTTCATCGCGATTTCATCACGACTTCACCAGACGAAGCCTCATCGGACGCTCGCGATCTTTCGTGATTTCGGGATCGGGGAGCACCGCGATCATCCGATTTACATCGAACGGTGGATCGAAATCTCCATCAAGAGGATCGAAAAGCTTACTTGCTAACGCGTGGACTGAAGTGGCGTGTTCGATCGTCATCGAACGCTCAATCGTGATCGATCGTGTGATCTCCATTGGATGGCCTTGAATCGCCCCGATCTCCCCTCACTATGGCGACGCGTGGAACTCCCCAGAGCGCTGGATCTCCATCGGACGGCAGCTAGTAAGCGGGACCAACTATCGTGGTTCACGATCGCGGTTCGATCGTGGCCTGATCGCCCCGCGATCGGGGCTGATTTGCCACGAAATTGAAGCCACGATCGTCATCAACGGATCAGGCCGCTCCCACGACCGATCGTGGCCATCAATCCATCTCAACGATCACATCAAACGGCCTCAAAATCGGGGCTAATTTTCCCTTTAAAAACCCATGTATTCTCCCTTTGTTCTTCAACTTTTGATCTATTCGTGAAGGGAATTAAGCAAATTTCAAGGAAGATCTCTAGTTCATCGTGATCCCCCTGCGTTTAGACTCGATTGCGGCACAATTGGAGCGAGATTGATCGTGAATTCCTCTTTGATTTCATCGAATTTTCCCCTTGAATTCCGAACGTCCACGAGGAAGAATCCGAGCAAATTCGCTTCAATCCACAAGTATTGAAGCCCCATTCTTTCGACAATCGGGTCAGTAGTGAGATTCGATCGATTATCAAGAGGTAATTTGAGTTTTTATTAGATCTAGAAATTTAATTTTGCAAATTAGTTCATAGTGTTCTTCATTTTCCCCAAATTTCCGTCTGAAAAGTCGCTGATTTTGAAAATAGGATATCTCTTTGATTATAATTCCAAATCAATTTATTTTGTTTTCATTGGATTCCTCTTTTCATCAGCTTTCCGAGTTCATTTGACCCATCCAATTTAACATTTGACCAAGGACTGTTCATCTTTCATCAAAAGTCAAATGTTGACTTTCAGGGTCAATTACTTTTGATTTACAAATCAGAATTTGATAATTTTGGTCTTGTTAGATTCCTCTGGTTCTTAGTTTCCATTGATATAGTAATTGCAAGATTTGGATTTTATTTGACCATTCAATTTGAAGATTTCCTCTAAGGTATTAATTTCGGGGATTTCTGATAGTTGATTTTCAATAATTCATAATAAATCCATTTCTTATCAAAAATCACGAAATATATATCACTAAATTCCATTTTCTCTCTAGTTTCCAAATATATAATTTTCGTAATCTTCTGACTCTGTTTGATTCTCTGATTTCACAGAACACTTACTGTTGGTGAAAGTCAATGCTTTGACTTTGACTTTTGACTTTTCTCTGTCAAACGAGAGAATTAAATTCTTAAAACTTCTTATTTGGCTTATTTATATCATTTATATTCCTTAAATCTTATTTTCTCTTATTTAAAACTCGTTTTAAACCTAAGTTTGACCAAGTCAACTCTGCGATTAAAGTCAAACCTGCTCTCTGTGGATCGACCCGATACATACACAATACTTGATTATTATATCTTATCTTTGTGAGTTCGGTTTTATAAATTTGTTTGACCATCGTCTTTATGTTTTAACGACGTACGAAAACGACACGTCACGCACCTCTTCACTTAAACATGTGGACTCATCCTGACCCTTCAAACTCGATCAGACGATCATCAGCAGAAGGCGACGATTCATGAAATGACGCGCGATCGTGGCCGTTGATCGCGATAATCAGCTTCATCCAACGGCTGAGCCCAAATTCGTCTCTTTTAAATGCAGTTCTTCGCGATGAAGAAACTGTTCGCAATCATTCTTCAAATTAGAAGTGTTTACTCCACCAAATCGCGTGTCATTTGTTTCTTGGTTTTCTTCACTCATTTCCGCACCCATTGGATATATGAAATCATAGTTTTATTGAAAGAATTGGAAGAAATCAAGTCTTGAACTCCACTTTCGTCTTCGGAAATTCATAATGAAAAGCATTGCATCCGGCGATTAATTGGATCATTTTGAAGGCGAATTTGGGTTAGATTATTTGTTTTCATCTTAATCTTTCATCATTTAGTGTTAATTTTACTTTTAGCATCGTAGATTAAGTTTAATTTCATTTTAATTTTGGTTTTTAATCAAATTCGCGATACGAATTTTCATCTAACTTTAAACTTTGATTACTCTTTGAATTCTTATCCAAATCATCTGATTTTTTATTCCGTGGATTCAAAATTGAGTTATCTTTCTTAATATACTTCCCAATTTCTAATCTCAATTCATCATCCGATTTGACTGAATTTCAAAGATATCTCTCAAATTTCCCTAATTCTCCACGGATTCGACCCTTAATTACCATTATACTAATTAATTAAATTGATTAATCATAAATTGGTAAGTTTAGGAGTTTATTTTGACACTAAGTCGTGTGCATTCAACGACCATACGATTTAGTCTCGTCATTATGCTTCTTATCAGATCCTACTAAAACCATTTCTTGATTGAACCACTCAAGGACCCATTAAGTTAAATATAAAATTGAAAAAGGCTTTTTCCCCTAGTTTGGCATATCTTGATCATTTTATTCAATTTGGGATAAGAAAATTCATAAAGTTAGAAAATTAAGAGGAATGGATTGATGACTATCTAAAAGCTCAAAATAACCATTAAAAATATGAGCCCATTCCACATCTTTATTTTTTTATGTAGTGGTATACTTCCTCTCTATCAATCCCATTACATTTCTATAGTAGTATAACTCCCACCTTATTTTCTCCATTACCTTATATCCTTTTTATTGTGTGGAGAGGGAAACCTTAGAATTTTATATCTCAAAGGGAAGGCTTACATGTGATTATATAGGAGATAGAAGCGATAGAGAATGAGAAGTCCCATGTAGGACTAAGGCCCCTAATATAATGATTGGGCTATACTATAAGACTCACCCTCAAGCTGGAAGGTAGATATCAAATATGCCTAGCTTACCCACGGTGCCATATAGCAAACCAATGAGACTATTGGTGAAGATGTTAGCAAGCTAGTCTCATGAAGACACATAAAATGTTGAAATAACCCCCTTTAGTACATTTTGATAGATACAATGATATTCAATATCAATGTACTTGGTCCTCTCATGAAATGTAAGATTTTTGGCAGTGAAGATAGTCACTTTGGGTATCATATCGCATAAGCATGGAGTAAACAGATGAATTAACATATGCATAAATGACTACGCATTTATCCATTCATCACCACTATATGTGCATGAATAACCAATGAAAACAGCTTTAAAAGCCGGAGTAGCTAGTTTTGATAGAGATGGTATATGGTCTTGCACAAAGGCAGTACACACAAAAACACGTAGTGATAAGAGAAAAGAAAGGCACCAGGAAAAAATGATGAAGAGGGATCGCACCACCCAATGAATATGAGGGAAAGATATCATAGAGATATGTGGCCTTCATGATGGCATCAGTCCATAGATAGTATGGGACGTTGATCTCATAGAGTGGTGTGCAAGAAATGTTAAGAAAAATGTAGTGTTTTTGTTCCACAACATCATTTTGTGGAGAGGTGTACAGAAATGTGATTTAGTGGATGATATTAAGGCTAGCAAAAAAATGCTT
Organism: Lemna minuta; assembly: GCA_024174645.1. NCBI lineage: Eukaryota > Viridiplantae > Streptophyta > Magnoliopsida > Alismatales > Araceae > Lemna > Lemna minuta. The sequence continues at coordinate 5,535,093 of CM044104.1, read as the reverse complement.
GAATTTTAGATTTTACAAGTTCAATGGCACCGTCTATCCAAAGGATCTTGGGGTGAAAGAATGTTGGATTATAATTTCTTAACCAAACTAGTGGACAATGTCCAAAACTTGCATATGGTTTTTGATGAGATATACCAAGTTGACTTGGGTATGGAACAAATTTTATAAAGATGGCTCAACAGAGATGGAACATGGGAGGGACCCGAAAACATCAACGTGAATGGGTTAAAATGTGTGGAATTATGGAATGGAATCCTGAGCATGATAAGTAGATCGATGACATTGCCCATTTGACGTGAATTGCGCACAAACTCGGATTAAAAAATAACCATGATAAAGATTCTTAAAGTTTAGAGAGACAAGGATGGTCAAGTCTATAATGCCACAAGAGAGAAAAGGCAATAAATACTGAGGAAAGAGTATCTAACATTGGCTCATGCATCCCACAATATTTCTCATGTCCAAACCAATCCTCCAACCACCTATGGTTAGGTCTTGGAAGATATAATGGGAAATAATGAAAATAGCTACACAATTAATGGAGGTACTAGTGAAGAGGAGATTAGTGGGAAAACCTAGAACACAAAAGACATCAGATAAGGTAAGGCTGAAATAGCTCTAGCTGGCTAAGGAGTTTATAGACTGATGCATAAAAATACTGAAGGCAATGCCCAAACTACCTCATCTTGAACAATCCATCATAAACACCCACAACACATGTGATAGTGGACTTGTATTTTTTTCAAATGGCACAACTTTTTGACCAATTGGAAAGGAAGTGAGACCTAGCTGAATTATTGGTGTAGGATCAATAACTAGCTATACTACCAAGGGTGAAGTATCCACGAGCAAAGGAGGAATAGCTGAAAGGGTCGATGTAGATTCCTAATTCAATATAATTGGAAGGTATGCAAGAGAGAAAATTGGAATTGGAAACCTTGAGTGATTGGAAGAATTGCCAATTTGCTAGAGTTGTCCAGCGAGTCAGTGCTAGGACATACTTGCTAGGTTGCCCGCAACTAGGTTGCAAGGAGAATTAACAAGGCTGCTCAAGGCCAAATGGAATGTTCGCTGCCCTAAACAATGGTATCAATAAGTCTTATTCACCGGAAATGGCACCACTCAGAGCCTAGGTAGAGCCTAGGCTGTTGGAAGCTGTAATGGATCATTGCACTAGCAAGATTCCAGGGTCAACAATTGTTGCTAGATGACAATTGTTGCAAGCCGTTCTTAAAATTTCATGTAGTTTTCCTATCACAGCTAGCTCATTGGTGGCGAGTAAGGAGAGGATGAGAGGAGGAAGCAAAGTTAATATGACATCAGCAAGACTAGCGCCTTCACAAACAAACCCTCACCTTGCTATTGAGTTTCTCTTTTTTGTAGCACACGACATGCAGACGGTTGTGGAGCAAGTGCTGCTAGTTAGCGCTAGTGGTAGAAAGAGGCAACGGTGGCTATGAGAAGGGACAAATAGTGTGGCATTGGTTGGCGAACACGACAATGCTACTTGCAAAGGCAATGTCCACAATGTTTGCATGTAGATGTTTTCATGGATAGCAGCAGCTGTCACCCCTTGCAAAAGGTGGCAGATTGAGCAAGTGAAGCTTCGATACCATGTGGAATCAGTTTTACATAGAAGAAGAAGAAGAAGAAGAAGAAGAAGATGGAAGAAGCAAGAGATGAAGAAAAAATGGTGAGAGAGAGAGAGAATGAGCCCTAATACTTGAATAGAGAGAGCATGAGAAGGAAGAAAGAGAGAGGGATAATAGGAATATGGAAAATTAATGCCCATATTCACTCCAACCTATATTGTGTTCCCATCATGACTCACAAGGCATGGTCGTTATGTTCGCATTGTGCGAATGTGTGCAATTTGTGCATTCTATTATCTTTTGAGAACATGATATTTTCAAATTTGCACAGAGAACCGCACACACCCCTGTGCGGTTCGTTATGTGCGAATTTGTGCGAATTTTGCACAAATTGTCTTTATTCCACAAAGTTGAGAGGGGAGGGAATACCTCAGAATAAGCTCGAGGAGCTGAAACAGAGAGCGGCAGAAAGGAAAGCTGAAGAACAAAGAGAGTATAGGGAACGAAGTGGCCAAGATCTCGAAGATAATCCTCTTGAATGGAAAAACTGGCCAGAGAAGATGCAGGAGGCGGTTTGTATGGAAAAATTTTGTGTGCGTATCCAGCATACGCATGTTGTCGTGGATTTTTCCTATTCTTGTTGTGTAGGAGGGTGGAGGGTGGAGAGAGAAAGAGAGAGTCGGTGTGAATGAAGCTTCGAGGTGGGTCGAGCGCGCATCCATAATCGACGGTCTCTGTTCGCTGGGAAACGGCGATGACTTGTTCCTCGAGGAAAGCAGCGGGACCTCGTCCTCTAGAACGCGTCTTCTAATCCCTCTTTGAAAATATAAACACGACATTTACGCATGCTACCTTGAGATTTCAGAACCCTTCTTTCCACCTCACAGAACAGATTTGATGGACAGGGAGCAAGAAGAGTTTCAGTTCCTTGGTATTGGGGGGATCTTAGGCGAAGCCCAGAAAATACTCTTCCTTTGGAAAAAAATCTTGGCCAACATCGCCATCAGCCTCGTTCTCCCTCTCTCCTTCATCTTCCTCCTCCACGTCTAGATCTCGGACATCATCTTCGCAAAGATCAACCGCAATGAACAAGCTCTTGAAGGAATCCCCGAAGGAGGCCAGCGGGAAGACAAAATCCTCCACCATCTGGCTTCGCATTGGGCATCCTACGCCGCCTTCAAAGCCGTCTATCTCGTCGTCGTCCTTATCCTCTCTCTCCTATCCACGTCCATGGTCGTTTACACTGTCGCCTGAGTCTACACCGCAAAGAAGATAACATTCTAGAAGATACTCATCGTCGTGCCCAAAGTCTAGCTCTGTCTCCTTGTCACATTTCTTTGGAGCTTCACCATCCTCTTTGCCTACAATGCGGTGACAATCTTCTTCCTTGTTCTCAAGGCTCTCCTTGTTCAGACAATCATGTACTTCGTCTGCAAGTCGTATCATCACGAGAGCATTGATAAGCTGACGTTGGCCGATCATTTGGAGGTTTACTTGGGGGATTACGCGCCTCTAAAGGGTAGGGATATTCAGCTCGAGCATTTTGAGCTTTGAGCGTTGTTCTCTCTGTAAATACGATGCACCGACTCTTATTTTTCCTCCTCATGTTCTTATGTCTCATTGGTCCTATTTCTTTTGCGATTTTGTTGGCAAAATGCGAGTGTTCTTCTTGTATGAAGGCATTGAGAAGAAAGGATAGTCATCTGAAGGAGAAACAAAGCCTGCGACAAACATGAGGAAGGAGAAAACCACAACCCTGACACGAGATCTCCCCGCCATGATTTCCTCTTCCTTCTCTTGCTAGTCTCTCCGCCTTGTGCGAATTTTGTTCGAATTGTGCGAATTTTGTGCGAATTGGGCAAAAAGTTGTTCTAATTTTTGCACACAAAAAGAACATAACAAAGAACAAGGCCCTGTGCGGTTCTTTTGTGCGAAATTTCTGTTCGTTTTAAAAGAACAGAATAGAACAACCATGCCTATGACTCACTTAGTCATTGCATATGCCCATAGACTTTGTTTCAAACCTTACATAAGAATAAATAATAACATGCACCTTTACGAATTGAATTTATTATTTTTTGATGATTTTAAAGCATGATTCATGTCATTATTATGCATGTTATCATGTTTTATAAAAAAAAATTCACTCATCATATTATATCATTCATAGGAAAAATTCACGTAAAATTGTTTTCAATTTTATGTAAAATTTTATTATTTCACTTCATTTTCAATTTTGACTTTTGACCTTTTTCAAGGTCGTGCAAAGGTAATTTACTTGTGTATGCATGAGTTTTGGGAATCGTAGTCATGAATGAGGAACAATGATGAATGAAGAGAACAAGCGATTCTAATACAAAAATTTCCCTTTTTCTATCATTTTTCAGGTGATATGATGCAAAAGAGGGAAATACACAATTTCAAATGCTGAAAAATTCATTCATCAAGGAGTTTTGTATAAAAAGTTATAAATATTATAAGTTTAGGGATTTTTTACAATTTTCCCTATTTTTCCCATGTTTTAAAATTTTCTTATGAATTTTCTATATTTTCTCTGATGATTTTCCTCTTTTCTAGATTTTTTTAGAAATTTTAGAAATTTTAAAATCAGAAAACCATTCTTTTTTATTTGTACATGCCAACGTGGCATGTTGATGTGGCAATACGTACACGTCATGCAAAAGTGTGGTGCCACGTGTCAACTAGTCAATGCACACATGACATTGTCAAAGGGGATTATTAGTCTCTAATGATCATTATCCTTCTTTCTTAGTCTTAAAGGTCCACAATCTTATAAATTTGAAATCTTATTTTTATTTTTTCAATATGGAATTAAGTTTTTTTTTTGCACATACAAGTGGCAGCATTAGGAGCATTTGATAATGTGGAATGGGTCCACAAGATCTCCTTAATCTTGTGGACCATGCGGCCAACAGATCCAAAAGCCCACAACAAGCTCGAAATACTCGATTTGCTCTCTCTTTGCATGATGAATCACAAGGCAATACGTGGGGCAGTCCTCTTCACGTGCAACACGTTTGGCACTTATCAAGACCAATCTGACGGCTCAAATCTGACCCCGCTCTTCCTCTCTTCTCTCAGTAGATCACAATGTGACACACGGCGTAATAAATAAGCTTCAAATGATCAAGATGATAAAAATCAATGATCCTGATCAAATCAAGCGATTTTTAAGGAATTTTTAACAACTAAAAACACTCCAAATTGAAAACATGATATCTCATAATCCTGATGAAGTTAGGGGCTGAAATGTTTTGGGCATGATTTCTATTTTAAGCTCTAAAAATTCATTTAGGATGACTTAAATTTTGAGGCAAAGTAATTAGGTTTTTATGTTTCATTGTGTGCTTCGAGTATTTGCTAGCTAGGAGGAAAGAAGACAGCGATGGATCATTTTTCATGTATGAAACATCATTTCTTGTGAGAATCTAATATGTATAGTGGCAATAATTTGGATATCATTGTGATCACATGACGGGAGAGGAAAAAATATTGGGTTTTAATAAAATGTCACTCATTTTATAAGAAACTTTCCGGATTGGCAAATTTATTCCCTAGAGCAATCCTCTCTTTTCCTCTCTCCAACATCTGCCTATGGTGGGTAATGATGCAAAGATCATTCAAGGTCAAGGTATCATTAGCTAACACTTCAGATCAGGTGCAAGGGCTAAAAACTTGTGGCATTACATTTAACAAACCATAAGATTCAATCAAAAGTGATGTGATTGCATTTTGATTTGTTTTTACATGTTCCTTTTTTTTCCTTCCTACTACAAGATCATCCCTTTAAAATTCACTTCATCTGTGTAAATTGGCCTTTATTAGATACCCACATCCTAGTGGCATCAAAATCCATATTAAGAAATTGAAAGTTAACAAGACTAAGCACTTCTTTTCTATGGCTCCACCTATCGACAATCCAAACTATCTTACACATCAGTTTTAAGAGCCATGATGATAATCGTCACTTATCTATCTCTTTATCTCACATATTTTCTTACATAATCTAGTATCTCAAGATAATATCATTCTGATCACCACCCTTATGCCTCAGACCCTATGTGGTTTCTACTATATCTGTTTAAAATTTAGGGAAATAGTAATCATACATATAAAAAAATTAGAGCACAAGGTAAACAAGACCATGGAACCAGAAGAACAAGAAGAAATCCGCATCAGACAAAGAAATAGATATATTGAAAGCTTGAGCATCCAACTTTTGGTGGTTGCAATAGCTTATAATTGTAATTAGCAGACATCCATTTTCAGACCACCGAGAAGATCATTTGTGATGTACTACCTTTTCCCAAGAAAAGCGCGGAGTAACCTATATCCCTTGAGCTCCAGCAACCTCTCAGAATTTCAGAAACGGCACCTCATTGAGGTACCCTATGCCACTTACAAGCTTCATCTAGTTGATTCAACCCTTGAGGGTTTAAGTTTCTAAGCACTCTAATGAGAGAATGATAAGTTTCTAAGCACTCCTTTAATCTTGTTTTTCAGGTGGGTTTAAGTTTTTAAGCACTTCATCAAGGTTTGATGGCATTGCTCATAGAGGATCCTCATATCCTAGAGGAGTCTTATGAGAGTTAGCAAGATTAATGGGTTTTCAAGATAGGTAATATCGCAATTAATCTTTTTTTTTTTGCATGATTCGGCTTTACTCCCTTGCATCAATCTCCATATTAAATCTAATAAGTAGAACTGCTAAGTCTATTGAAATTATTTGTCGATAGTCATTTGAGATGCCTAGCCCCTTTAATCAACTGATAATGGACAATACCCATATATCTGTGTCCCTAGGAAAATAAGAAACCAACAAATAGAAACTGAGAATTGGCTGTGAAATCTCTGACATTCAAAGTTTCACTCTCATCTAAAACGGAAATGATCGATCAGAACTTGGGAGGAGATCTGTTTGCTGAAGAAGGCGCTCATGTACTCCGGCATTGTGAAGTCGCGGTACTTGGCTGGTCGATCAGGGGAGATCAGTTCCGGAAGCGGGCCATAATAGGACGACTCATCCGTCCGCCCCGGATTACAGAAAGTGGCCACTGAAACTCTCGGCTTGTGGCCGGGATTGGCCGAAACTTTGTGCTCCACGCTCTTGTACTCATCATTGGATATCATCTGAACAATTAGAAAATGAAGCAGTTGATCTTGTCGAGAATGTAAGTATCGAAAAATATGAACAATTGGACTCGGTGTTAAGTCCGAATGACAAATACTCTCTCTCTCTCTCTCTCTCTCTCTCTCTCTCTCTATAATAATGATCAGATTCAGCCTGTGTCCATGCTTCCCGCACGGTGTCTTAGAGTTACTGAAAAGGGAAAAAAGTACGTCTGAGCTAACCATCCGAGATTACCAGAGTTTGCCTGAGAGTAAGTCGGTGATCCCATCCCTTTATTTCAACGTAAATCGAATGAAGAAAACGCACCTGAAAGGTGTCGCCGACGTTGATGATGATGCCGCCGGGGATGGGATCAACATCGACCCAGCCAAGGCCATCCTTTTTTACCTGTAACCCAGGGACCACCTCGTTCTGTATCAGCACGGTCAGCAAGCCGGGATCCGTGTGCCCGGAAAGCCCCATTGTCAAATGAGGCTGCGGGCAGTACGGATAATAATGGCAGACCATGTGCCTCCCTTCCACGCAGGAAAGCTCCTCCAAACGCTTCGGCTCCGTTCCTAATCCCTCGCAGAGCAGCTCCAAAACCTTAGCTGCTACAGCCCGGGAGTGTCCGTCCCAATCCACCAATTCCTGCCGGCATATCTCCGGGATAAGTAATGGGTTTGCTGCACTCGGACCACACATGGTCATCTGGAGCGTGTCTCTCCACGTGGCAGCATTGGAACTGTAGAGATCAATGTTCGTGTTGAAGGTGACGCCGCCGCTGGACTCCATGTCTCGGCAGTAGAAGGCCGATTTGGCCTCAACGGGAAGCTCGTTGAAGGCCTGCACGGCGGAGATGGTGGCGGAGATGGCGTCGGAAGGGATGGAGTGGTTGATCAGCTGGAAGAAGCCCCAGTCGCGGGCCGCGGAGGAAGCGGATTGGACGGCCTGGGCGTGCGGGAGGGAGAGGTCAACGACGGGGATGGAGATTCCGGCGGCGACGGGGAGGTTGAGAGAGGAAGGCGGATGGTGGAAGATACGAGGGATTGCCTGGATTCCGTTGTCGAGGAGGCCTTTCACTCCGAGTTTGGATTCATCGAATTCCCTCACTTCCTTCGCCCGATCGTAGCTCGACATCTCCAACGAACGGGGAGAGAAGAATGAAGAACACTAGCTCTAGCTCCCCAGTCCGATGAGTGGAGAGGTATTTATCTCGAGAAGGTTGCCGTTTTAGTCAACGAAAAGAAATCTATTAAATAAAGATATTTTAGGGTTCCGTGTTTCAACCGGCATTGACCGAGCATTACTGAACGTCCTATCTGGTTGAGGGGAACGAAGTTGACCGGAGCAGTAGGTAAACCTATCAAATGAATGGATCATTGGAATGCAACGTGGCGAAGAGTAAGAGAGTGATCAGTTTTATGGGAGATTATTGTCTAATATTTTAAAATGAAATTTTCCACACATGGCCAGAGTGAATATCGTCACACGCAGATAATTTGCAAAGTTTGCAAGAACTCCTACATTTTAGAGGTGCTTGTAAAATTGACTATTCCATGTGGGATTAATCATTTCAGGAAAAATAAAATGGTTTTTTTTTTAATTTCTCGCCCGCAAAAATAAGCTAGAGCTTCCTTGTCCAGAGTAAAAAGTTCACAAACTTAGCTAGGCAGCCTCTTCAAAGAGGAAAACAGAAGGTCATGGAAACACCCGATTAGATGACTAATTATCCATAATAGTGATTAAAGATAGAAATCCGTAGACAACTAGGGTAACTTCGAGCATTCTTTAAACGAAGCTAGAGATTTCAGGAATAATAAAATGGTTTTTTTTTATTTCTCCACAAATAAGCTAGAAATTTGTGGATTAGGAGTGAAATTTGGCCCTATTGACCTTTCAACTTTGTAAAATTTAGAAAAATTCTTGAAAAATCCTCAAATTTTAAAATTAAAATAGTTTAATATATATATATGTGTGTGTGTGTGTGTGTGTGTGTGTGTGAACTCAAAGTGTTTTCATTGGATCAAGAAATATCTATCTTTTATACTTTTTAATTGTGTTTTTAAAGTAACAAGGAATTAATGGTTATTCTAAGATATCACTATCTTGACTTAGAAAAAACAAAAATAGGTTATTCTAGGAGTTGAAGATTGGTCATTTAGAAATTGATTTTGAGTAAATGTCTCTATTATCATCTTTACTATTATAACTTCTATTTATTCAAATCTTCAAAAATCCAAATCTGACAAATTTAATATCAATATTAAATATGTTTTGATTTTAAAAGAGGTCAAAATTATTAGTAACATCAAATAAACCTAAAAGAGTGCAATTGAAGAACTCAGTCTACATGGCATGGGATTGATGGAAATACAACACAAGCATGATAACATGCATCACAATAGTATGCTTTGTGCATTCAAATCTTCCTCTTTAATTTTAAGTATAAATTACATGGAATCACCCTCAACCTAATAGCTTCCAAAATTCCTTAGAAATTCCATGAGGGATTTTTTTTGAACTCATAGAATAATATAAAAGGGGTGTTACACTTTAAACCATAGTAACTTTCAATGTTGTTTGCTAAAACTGTCTAAGACAATATTTGTTAAAGAGTATATTAATTTTTAGCATCTCTAGTATTATATTTCTTACTAAGGGACCAAATCTCAATTAAAGTTTTAGGAAAAGGTTCCATTGAAGATATATGCTAATGCATCTTCTATCAATGGCAACTTCATGCATGGATAAGGCTATGCAATGAATTGATTCTGAATGTATTTTATGGTTTGCTCAGTGTAGGACAAATTCTTTCTATAATGTTTATAAATCGTTTTTAGATCACCACAATGGAAGCCCATATAGTGTAGGGCTGAGAAAAGAATGGAAACCCACTTAGCCCTGACGAGACAAGACCGCGAGGTCGTCAATTTCACACGGTCTCGTGTCAAAAATAATACCGAAATTTACCAATTTTGGGAATTAATCATGAATTGAAGGGTATAATGGTAAATAAGGGTCGAATCCACACGGAATTAAGGTATTTTCGAGATATCTTTTAGAAATTGATCAAATTGGACAATGAATTGAGGTGAGAAATTAGGTAAAATGGTAGATTTAGTAAAGATAACTCAAAGATCTATCCACAGAATCAAAAATCGCTCGATTTGGATGAGTAATTGCGGAGAAATCAAAGAGTGAAGTGGGATGAAATTTTCGGAATCGCGAAGAACACAAATTGAAATTAAGAACAAAATTGAGCTAAATTAAGAACCTAAACTAAAAATTGATGATACATGACGATAGATTAGAGGAAAAACTTGTTTTCTAACCCGAGATAACGATCGAATCGATCCAATTGATCGTCGGATCGACAGCTATTCATTCTGTGAATTCAAACGTGAACATCGGTGTTCAAGAGACAAATTCTCCTCGATCGATCGACGAAATCTCACTTATAAACACTACGTGGACGCGAAATCGAGTCTAGAAGCGATTACAAGTGAGAGATTCAAGAGCAGAAGGGTTTAGATGGGTCGATTGAGCGAATTCCTTCTCGAATGCTTACAAAAGACGAAGAACACTTCTTTTTATAGCCAAAATTGGGCGTAACCGTCTGATTGATGCGTTTAATCCGCATCAACGGTCCGGATTAAACGCATCAAGCTGAAATGTTACGAAAATGTCGTGGCCGTCAGATTCCCGATGGACGCTCTAGATGGATTCTCGCGATGTGCGTTATAAAACACATCAACTTCCGCTCGTTTGGATCACAATCCGACGGTCACGATGCGTTTCGACGTGTTAAATCGTGGCTGTCACAACTCCGCATTAAACCCACGTGCGCGATCTGTGATCCGTGGACCGCGGGTCCACTCGATCGGCACGCTCCAATCGCGATCCAACGCTCCGATTTACGCCACGTTATCTGCATTTAAATAAACTATGTGGGACTTAGTCCCACACGGAAAATATTAGTGAAAACCCGTCGGGTTTATAACACCCGACGGATTAGTAAGGTGAATACCCTTCCAATATACGGAAGGGTATTAATCGGAAACACAAATACAACTCCAAATTACAACTCCAAAATACAACTCCAAATTAATCCAAATTTCATAAAAATCATAAAAATGTAAAATTTTTAAAAATCATAACCTTCAAAATACAACTCCAAATTAATCCAAATTTCTTTCATTTGATCTGAAATTTAATTATCTATCATTCTAAAAAGTTAAATTATTTAAATAACAAGAGATTTAATTCTTATTTCAAAAATTCATTCATTTCTTTAAGATTTTAACTTTAGAAAATTAAATGAATGATCATATAAAATGATTTCTCTCATTATTTAACTTTAAAAACCACTTATAATCTCAATTAAGGATAGGTTATAAAATCTTTAATCTTTAATTCATCATAATTAACCCTAAATTAACGTATTTTGAGATTATAACATAAAATTGCATAGAATGATAGAAATGCACTCAAAGTATGATAACATGCATATAAATGAAATGTTTTAGGCCTTATTTTGCATTAATAATCATGTTTTATCATGTTAAGATTGCGTGTTATCAAGCCCCTGCCAAGAATTTCACATATCTTAAGTTCTCTAAAATTAGTAATTTATTTCTGATTTAAATGAAGTAAAGTGGGGATAAACTCTTTGGAATATGAAATATCAATCAAATCAAGAGAAGATGGTTATTTCATGGGTTAAAGTAACCAAGTTAAGCATGAAGTTATGGTGGATTTGATGTGATTCTTCATTTTGACAATCATTGGATATCATGGGAACATTATGAGCACTAGAAGTCACTTAAAACAAAACCAAAAATTCTAAAATTTCATGATTCAACACAAACTCATTTCAGTGAAATAATGTCAAAGACGAATTGAAGGGAAATCTACATCAATAATCAATCTTTGACAATAAGTAGAAACTTGCGCTTTAAAACTATCCAATTTTGCATCGATCAATCTCGAGAGCTCTTTTTCTTTACTTCTTTCTACTTGTACATCATAATCTTTTTCTACCAAGTTTGAACCTACGCGTGCAGTGAAATCTTAAAAGTTGATGAGTTATTGACTACTAGACCTAAATTTCAGCCTTTAGGATGCAAGTTTATGATGCTAAAGAAAGTAACAGCACAAGTAATGGAAATTTATGTTTCTTCATTCTCCAATTAGCTCGTGTTGAACTTCTTGCAGAACCTAGTAACAAGGCATGATCGTGTGGTCATCAAAGGCACATGTCCACGCCTCAGAAATATAACCAAACTCACTTATAATGTGCATAAATCAAGTTTAATTTAGTTTAAAGGTGGGTAAGACTCAAATCCACAGAGAATTAGAGTGTTTTCTTAAGATGTTTTAGTATGCGATCAAATTGAATGACAAATTGGGATGACAAATAAGAGGAAAAAATAGATGTAAAGAGGACTCAAAGATCTATCCACGGAATCAAAAATCACATAAATCACAATTAAATCTACGGAAAAATCAAAGAGTAAAGTAAGAGGGAGAAAATGATGAAAAATTATAAAATTTGATTGATCTATGATTTGAAACTAAAATCTAATGTTAGATAAAAGTAGATTAGAGAAATAAAGGCATAAACTAACCTCAAACCACACCAAAAATGATCAAATTAATTTTTAGATCAAGATCTTTTCATGTCGAGATCTCAAGGTTGAATGTCAAAGTTCAAGCAAAAATTTCTCCCCATTCTCTTGATGAAACCTTGATTTTAAGGGCTCTATTTGACGTGGAAATGAATTTAAAATGCAATGAGATCAAGAGATTCAAGGATCAAGTTGTCCAAAAGGTTCTATTAATCCAAAAATCTAAAGGCTAGTTTCACCATGGAAGAGAGAGTATAAAAGCATCTGGAATTGGGCATGACCATCGAACTCCTCCTTTGATGAGATCAATGGTCTGATGGGATCTGAGATCGATAACTTTCCGAAATTTTGATCAAAACATCAAATATAGCGGAATTCATTGAATCGGATATTCAAAACATTGAGGCACCAAGAACAGGTGATCCTATCATCTAATATGTATGAGAAAACATACTTATAGGGTTTCCTTGAAGGAGTTCTTGAAGCTATTCAAGTGCCTAACCTCTAGTAGTATCCACACGGTCTCCGGATGGTTGGATCTCCCCTTCAAAGCTCTTCACCAAGAGAGAAAGTGAAGAAAGGAGAGAATTCCCACAAGGCTTGCATGGGTACCTTTAGTTGTGGTTGTTTTCCCCCTATTTATAGACATTTGGTATGAGGTTTTTTCATAAAAACCCTCATAATTATGTCTAAATCCACAACTTCCATAGACCTTATGTGTGTGACCCTCTAGGTTCATATATTTCACTAGTTAATAAATCTATAGACCTAATAACACCTTATTGGTCAACCTTAATTAATTATTCACATCCACATATAGATTAATTAATCAAGAATCGATTTAACCCAATCGATAGGTTGAGTTGTCAGCACGTTGGGTGCCAAGCTACACCACGTACACTAGGAGATATGGAGTATGTAAGAACTCACTTATGGAACCTTCCCGTCATCGATTACCATGTATCTATAATCCTTCATCCACATTAGACTCATGAATGACTTAGGGTATGGTCAACGGTCAAACCCTAATCGGTCACTCAAGTTAGTACTGATGCGTGTAGAAATCATCGGGAACTCCTCCGATATTTCTACTAGCTTGGCCAAGGATTTCATCGCATCTCATTCCTTGAGTCAATCTCCTCAAATATCGAGGGTGGATGATCCCATCTTGATCACACAATCATCTTCGTAGACTTTCATGTCGTATCCAATATATGACATTTTAGATATCCCGTGGCTAGGGATTCGTAAGTCATAATCAAAATATGATCATCCATCCACAAGATGTATTTGGTGTCTCAAGTCAAAGGACCACATAAACAACCATGACATGAATCAACTTGATTGACAGTTAGGTATAATACCATTTAGGGATTCATATGGATCAATTCAGTGAACTCTTTCTCCAAAGAGCACCCACTATCTATCCTTAGTGTCTCCACACCGATGGCTATAGGATCAGCCATACTTATCATATGAGTTGGATTAGATAGTGCTATTCTTTCCGGATAATTCAATGTCCTTCTCGAATATCTCACGAATAGGAATGTTTAGAACATATGTTTAAAGACTAGTGATCACTATATTATGATCTCATCATAATTCACTTAGTCATTGCACATGCTCATGGACTTCATTATAAACATCACACAAGAATGACAATGAATAAATATCATTTCAATGAACATAAACAAGATACATGAAAGTGTGATTGGCTTATAGGCCACATAATATCCATCATGGTCTTTAATGGAATATGAAGAGATGAATCGTTATTATTAAGTTGTGACTATTAGATTTCCATCAAAGCACCAGGATTGCACCATGTCATCACATGAGGAGGAAGCATCGTTTAATTGCATCCATCTGATATTGATCTAATGCCTTTCATCACCCTACTGATAACATGCATTTATGATTATATTTTTAAGAAGAAGTGAACAAAATAAATGATATTAATACATGAAATTGCATTTTATCATCGTTTTAAATGATTAAAATAATAATTCATATGTTAAAAAGGATACTCTCAAATATTCATTAGTTAATAGCATTTTATGATCATTGAATGACATTGAATCATCAAGAATATAATCTTCTTTTATGATAAAATCGAATTTCTATTTATTTCTCAATTAAAATGGCTTTCTTGACATAAAAATATTTCTAAATGCATTTTATCATGAAATTTATTGAATAAATTTATTTTTGTGAGGAAGTTGATATTTTCCTAGATTTTTTGGAACTTTTTGGGAATTTTTAGAAACAAAATAATTATGAAAAATGATTTTTTTTATATATAGAGAAAATAAAATTAAAAAAAGAGAGGAGAGAGAGGTGTTCTCTCTCTCTCTCTTTCTCTTTCCTCGTTTCTCTCTCTCGCTGCCATCGTTGTCTCCTCCCCTAATTTTTCCTCTCTTCTCCTCTTCACCTTCCGTCCTCCTCTTGCATCCCTCCTTTCTTGCTCGATGTAAAACATCTCCGTCATGCGTGAAATCCTCTCACGAAATCTCTCTTTTGCTTGCCTCTCTACGTTGCTCCCTCACAAATCTGCTCTTGTCATTTCCTCCTGCCCGCTTCTTGCCATCATGAGAGAGAGTAGAGAAAAAAGAGGATAGAAGTATAGAGAAAAGAAGAGAGAAGAGAGAGGAGAGGGGCATTTAAAGTATTTTTTTAGCAAAGTTTGACCAGATCAGTTTGATTGGAGTGCTTTGACCGGAGCACTTTGTTAGAAATGCTCCAAATTAAAATTATGATATATCATGATCCTGATCGATCTAGCAGCTGTTAATTAGGTCTATTAATGTTTCATGTTGTGCTTCTAGCATTAGCTAGCTAGAAGGAAAGGAGGCAACGATTGATCATTCTTACTTGTTCAAATATAATTTTTAGTGAGTTTCATCTTTGTTCTATGCATTCCTCATGTTGGATGCAAGATGCCAAGTCCAAGAAAAATGTATGGGCACTCGAAGGTATATTTTGATTAGAGAGCATTACTAGATTATGTTTTCATCATGAATCTCTATATTAGAATCATTTTCTATCCATTTATTCATCCATATTTTATATTTTCAAACCCAAAAATCACTTTTTCAATATAAATCAAGGGTTTTCAATCTTCAAAAGGAGTTTGGAGGCATTTGATCAATCCATTTCATTTCTTGTTTACATCTTCTTCCTTTCATTGATAATCTCCGCATTCTTAATCAAAAAATACCAAAAATAATTGTTGATTTTAATCTTTTAACCTTACTCCCTGTGAATTCGACCTTGACTCACCATTTTTCTAATTTCAAATACAAATTTTAAGAGTTGAATATAATTTGTGATACATGAACTTGCGCATCAATGACTGTATTTTTACACATAACACTTGCGTGTCACGTGAGTCCATCAATCACTTTTAATCTTGACCATTAGATATCCCGTGATGAATGGCTAAAATTTGATGAGAGTTATAACTTGAATCATTGTCCAATCAGAAGTGGCCCCATATCCCTCTACTTAAGGGATCATCAATGGTCATGATTAAATCGATAGATCAAACATCTCACCCAAATTGCACCACATCACTTGCACACAAATAGATAAAAATAGTCCCATAGTGAAACTATTGAAAACATTTTTAGACTATAAATAGGACGTGTTTTAATTAACTACAAAGAGTAAGGTTCCATTTTGATAAAAGACATGATCCAAGTTCCATAACCCTACGACCACTCTAGATCATTCTTTTCCTACATGCAATTTTACATGGTTAACTCGTTATTTTTTGTTATTTTAGGGCATATTTACGTCATTATTATGCATATTATCATGTTTTGATGAATTTTCTATGTTTATAATATCATATTGTTCATAAGCCAAATTCGTGTTAAATTAAAATTAATTTTATACATATTTGACACCTAAACTTTTCTAAGGTCAAAATAGGATAATTTAATTGCGCGTGCATGAGTTTTGTGATCATAGGCATGAATAAAGAACAAGAAGGACAGAGTTAAAAAGAGAGAACAAGCAATTTATCATGCAAAATTACCTTCTTTATCATTTTTATAATTTTCAGATATGATAAAAAACAAAAAAAAGGATCAAAATGATAGAAATTTGTTCCAAAATGAGTTTTCTATAAAAAGATATGAATATTTTAAATTTTAAGAGTTTTCTGTAATTTTTATATTTTTTTCAATTTTTAAAATATTTTGTATTTCTTAGATTTTTTAAGGATTTTTTTAGGAATTAAAATTGTAAAAAAATTATTTTATTTGCTCATGCTAACATGGCACGATGACATGGCATCATAGACACATGGCGCAAATGCATGGCACTAAATTAGCGCACACTTGGCACCATTATGGGGAGTATTAGTTCTTATAATGTGTTTTTATACTTTTAAATATTCTTAATTGTTCGTGCATATAAAGCACAACCATAATTTTATTTAATCAATGTGGGACTAATAAATCTTATTTTTTTCAAAAAAAATAAGCTTCATCTTATGGATCATGTCGCGGTGATACTTCTCTTTTGGCAATTACTCATGGTGACATCATGTGCATCGAATTTGGGCGCACACAATCAATGCACTAGATCAATCCTGATATACCTAATTTGTGCGGCAAATAGGAAAGTGAAATGTGGTGCAATCGGTGACTCCTGCACCTATAAAAGAAGATGCAATTTCTCTTGCTCACGCCACACTCTCTCTCCTCTCAAAAAATCACAATGAGATACGTTGTACAATCTGGGGCCTCTCGATCAAGATCTGATTAAATCAGACATTTGAGATCAAATCAAGCATTATTTTAGGGATTTTCAACCTTGTAAAATGTTCTAAATTGAAATCATGATATCTTATTATCCCAAAAAAGGGCTGAAATTTTTTGGGCATGATCATCGTTTCAAGCTCTTCAACCTTACATGGTTGATAATAATTATGAGAAATGTTTCAATGTCCCATTGAGTGCTTCTAGAATTGGCTAGCTAGAAGAAAGGGGGCACCAATCGATTGTTCTTCTTTTATCAAACATCATTTTTAGTGAGTTTCTCCTCTTTTCTATTCATTCCTCATGTTGGATGTAAGCCCCCAAGTCTGGGCAAAGTCTAAAGAAATGCGTTGAGAAACAACAGATATATAGAACCTGTCAACGAGATAGTGCATATGATCGAAGAGCATCGCTAGAGTGAATTTTGAGTGTGAATCTTTATATTAGAATTTATTATTTTTTATCTTTTCCCTTTTCTCAAAATTTTATGTCCATATTTTAATATTTTCAATCATAAATTATCATTCAGCCATCAGATCCAGAATTTTTGTTCTTTGAAAGGAGAACGAAAGTGTTTGATTAATTCATTGCATCTTGCATGTATATCTTCCTTTTTTATCGATCACTTCTACTTTCTAATCCAAAAATACCAAAAATATTCCTTAATTTCAATATTTTAACTATCCTCCCTATGGATTCAACCTTGGCTCATCAATATTCTAAATTTTCAAAATTAGATTCAAAGAGTGGATAATTTTTTATACGTGAAATTGAGTTTTCAACGATCTTGATTTTACCCATATCCTTACACTAACAACGGGAATAAGATGTAACTTTCAATTTTCTTTGAATTTAATGAAATTGGACAAGTACAGTGGTTTACATTTTAGGATATACTTTGGAAAAAAACGTACATATTTGCAATGAACTAAATCATAAGTGAATCAAACTTAATATCAAGAGAAATAGCTTAGAAAACTAAGAGAAAGAAATTGCTACTTAAGAGGGAAAAATGGATAAATTTTGTGAAATTATACTAGCATAAGCTTCTAAGACTTTATCCAACCCTAGAAAATTAAATATTTGATAAAAATCTGATCCAACTAACCTAATCACCAAGAAGTAAAGATTTACTATGATCATCTGAGGCCCTCATCCAACACTATCATCCATGTCATATGTCATCTACCATTTGACATCAACTACTAATAATGTGTAAATTAATACATAAATAGCATGCATTTTATGAATTTATTTTCATGAAATTATCCTAAATGGATGTTGTTCTTGTTAATTAGACATGAGTTTGATGATTTATCTCCTAGCTTTATTGATATTATGAAATATGTTTAAGTTGAGTCAAAATGTTTTGTGGAAGGTATTTTTTTATGATTGTAGGAATCAACGGTTCAAGTAGCTACCTGCATCGGCACTAGAATCGTCAAAGAATAAGTTTTACAACCCCACTTTTCTCTTTTATCTCTACTTTATTATCTTCTTTTACCAATTCCGTAATTGATTAAATTTTTAGTTTATTTATTCTTCAATTCATTAACCAATCATTTAATCAATGTCTACTTATTCTCCTTACTTTCAAATTTTATTTAGACTTACTCTTTCCTATTTCTATTTTATTTTAAATCTTATTTTAAGCTTAGTTTGAAACTAACCTTTATCTTTATTTATTTATTTTATTTTAAATTCTCACTGATACTTTGCTTATGTCGCGTCATTTTCATTTTAGTTCCTTTTAACTAAATGTTATCCAACTGTTTTCCTTTTCACGTACTTTAAAAATAATAAACCCTAAGCATGATTTACCTGATCCAACACGCTCTCTCTCTCTCTCTCTTGCACGATTAATGTTAGAGCACTAGTTTTGACGTAAGCATTTTTCTTGAATTACCATTGTTACAAATTAAGGAATTAAGAATCATTAAGTTTACTTTGAATCATTAATTTTCTTTTCTGTTATTAATTTGAACCATTACTATTTTATCCCTTCCAGGATTATTTTGGACTAACTCACTAATGTTTCTTTGAGATTCATGGGTGTATTTAATTTAAGGAAAATTAAAGTTATCTCCTCACTCAAATCCTTATGCATACATTCATAATCATCATATCATAAAATAAGTGATATTAGCTCTGTAGCTAACTATAAACATAGCTTTATATTCTTAACTATATGTTTATCTCTATTTTACAGATTTGCCCATTTTCATTTAGGCATATATTATCTACATATCTATAGTTTTTATTCTACATATTGCTAATACCTTTGAGGGCATTATCGTAGTTATTTCTCCTCTCTTCTAACCCAATATACTATAAAGGCATTAGGGTTTGAAAAAGAGTTTTAGAATCATTGAGAAGAAAGGAAAAACACAGATTTATTGACTCCAAGCACAAAAAAGCCCTCCTTTGTGATCTGATCGAGAAGAGAACGATCCTCTAAGTTTCTTTCTGCTCTTCAAGATAAATCGCCTACAACAGCCTTCTGACCTTGACTTGCAGAAGCTTCCTCAACATCCAGCTAATACCGAAACTCTTCACGTTCCTTTGTGCTTTGCCGGACCTGCATTGCTTTTTGTTTTTGGTTTGCTCAACAACGTCGTGATACGTGTTATTTGAATCGTTTGTCCGCTTGGCCAATTGGTTTCTTTCACCTATCTATTTTTTTTAGTCTTTAGGGTTCTAACTGTCCGTGTCAAGTATTCCAAAGTTTTTGTCGTGCGATCTCTGTTGTTCCTTTCTTGGTTCAAACACCTACACATTTAAATTACATTTTAATTTAGATTCCTGATTACCGTTGTCTACTGAAAATTACATTAATTGTTTCCCATTAGCTATATTAAAATTGTCTATATATTTTTTGTACTATGTTAAATTTAATTGTGTGTTCATTCCACAGGCCTATAGAAGTTGTTTGTTATTTTATTTAACTTGGTCCTTAATCAATAGTAATTCTACAGTGTAGTAGTGAATGAAAGCTCTGACATTTACCATCATTTTCTCAGTGGTTTAAAAGGTTTAAATTATTGATAAAAAAATCTTGTTAAATCAGTCATTTACACAGTCGTATCAGGGTACTTATTTTGGGCTCCAATCTAATTATATTTGTTGTGTCATCTTTGATTCATGTACTAATTTACTCACACATTGGTTAGTCTCTCTTTACATACAGTAGAGGTTTATCTACGTTATTCAATCATTTCTTATCATGGTATTTATTTTGAGATCCAATCTAATTATAGTTGTTATGTCATCTTTAATTTTTGTACTGATTTTACTTATAGATTGGTTAGTATCGCTTTATATATAGTAGAGGTTCGTCTATCTCATTTAATCATTTTGTATCATAGTATATTCAGTTTGGAATAAATCTAGCTCTATCTATTGTGTTAACCTCATTTTCTGCACTAACTTTATTTTAGCTTGGTTAGTTGTTTTGTTTTGTGTTTTCATAATTAAACAGTGAGTTTTTTGTAAAATAGTGAATTATTCGGTTTAAGTTTACCCTCATAGTTAACCTGAATTTTTAGAGTCAAGCCTGATTAATCAAAGTCAACCCAAGGTTAGAAAGTCACCCCTGATCTAAAAGTCAACCCTAGGTCAAAAAGTCAACCCACTCAATCAGAAGTCAACCCATTTAGACAGAAGTAAACTACACTAAGTCAAAGTCAACTTGAATTATTCAAAGTCAACCTTCACAGTACAAGTCAACCCTAATTAGTCAAGGTCAATTGTAGTAGTCAAAATCAACTTGAATTAATCAAAGTCAACCTTCACAGTTCGAGTCAATCCTAAGAAGTCAACTACAGTAAGTCAAAGTCAACTTAAATTAATCAAAGTCAACCCTAGATCAGAAAGTCAATCCTAAGTCAAAAAGTCAACCCTAGGTTAGAATATCAACTCTAGTAGTCGTTATCTTATGTGTCTCACTTATTCTTGAATTCATTCTCACTTATTTGTCATCTCAACTCATATAGATATCAGCATTTAGACAAACATACTGTTGCATTCATACACGCAGAGATCGGGAGTGTCTCATTAGTTGAAACAAGGAGTCAAGACTTGGGGAGCAAGAAGACTAGGAGGTGCTTGAAGACGAGGTCTCGCTTTACCGGAGGATGGCAATACTAGCAGGAGAGGTACGACAAGGCTTGAAGGGATGCACGATTGTGTGGAGATTAGGCAGAGGGAGTCAGGGCATCTAGGAGCTGAGGAGGTCAAGGCCTAGAAGGTAGTGTCATAGGGTCAGGTAAAGGTGAGTGTTAGGGTTGCAGCTGAGGGCAAACCTAGGCCCTTGTATTGAAAATTTTCCTTCACCTATTTGAAGGGTAAGAGGATTAGGTTTCTTTTGGTGAGGATTGAGGCTCCGAGTTGATAGTACTCAGGACTGGACTAAGGGGCGTTAGGTCCCCCAACAAGTATAATAATCCTTGGTGCATAGTGAGGACAAGAAGTGAGTGCTAAACCAAGGAATCATAGTAAAAGAAAGTAGAAGATAAACGAGTAACACATAAACCTAATTCGCCCCGCCCAGGTTAAATCACCATCTTATTGGGAATTTCAATAACAAGGGCTTGCTCTCTCTCCAGTGAAAAAGAAAAAAGGCAATCCACCACTCTCTCTCTCGCAATTACAAGGAAATCTATTGAAGAGATTATGATCTTCAACGATCTTGAAAAAAAGGCAATCTTGGTCTTCAACGAGTTCTCTACTTCCTAAAAAGCCTCTTTTCATTTTTTTGGTTTGTGCGCTCCTGAGGATCGTGATCTCGATTTTGAACTTGGAATATGTCTTTTCGGATTTCGGTTCTAGTTTGATTAAACTGATTTGTAATTTAATTCTTATGATTTTAAGGTTTTCTTATTGTGTCTATTTTTTATTTAGATTTTTATTTAATCTTGTTTTCAAATCGACCGAGTTGTAGATCATTCTCTTCCATCTAAACTGATCCTTGGTTTTCAGATTCTCAATCTTGATTCCTATATTACTCAGTTCGACTTTCTTTGAATCAAAATTGATTAAAAAAAATTCTCTCTCTCAAAATCTTTGCTTTTCTTATTTCTGATCTCAATATCTTAAGTTTTCATATTTGTTTTTTTTCTGCTTTTTGTTTTCTATTAAACAAAAAATCTTGTTTTTTAGATTTTGTGTAAAATATGTAGTGGACCTCAAAATAGTTTATTTTAAGTTATATTTATTTTGCTTAACAAGTTTTTTAAGTTATATTTATTGTGTAAAATCTATACTGATTTTTTGATTTCAGAATTTCAAAAGAAGCCTTGTCAAATTTATTTTGGGACCAATTTCTATTAGATTTGAATAAAAAATAAGTTTAGCCTAGGACTAAGTTTGCCTCACTGCTAGATCTGATTTAGTTAAATGATGTTGGTCTGATTATATGCTTATTTATGTTTGATTTCATATAATCTAAGATCTTATTTTTATATAATATTTAATAATATTTACATATCAAATAATTTTTATATATCTTTGGGTCTGCTTTTGTTATATTTTGATCTGATTATAAACTTTTAGGTTTGATTATGTCACTTCATGTTAGATATATATTACATTTTGAGGGTTATAACACATTTTCTTTTAGGCTAAACTTCATAGAATTTTAAATTTATATAACCTGATTATTGTAGTGATAATTTAGGGCATCTCAGACACAATTCTCTCTTGATTACATCGTTTTACCAAATTGAGACATCATATACTTAGGATTATCATTGTAAATCATAGATTATAGTTTTTCAGACATTCAAGGGTAATTTTGTCATAAATCAAAGTCAGAGCAGAAGTCAAAGTCAAAGTAGAAGTCAAAGTCAAAGTAGTAGTCAAAGTCAAAGTAGTAGCCAAAGTCAAAGCAAAAGTCAAAGTTAGAGCAGAAGTCAAAGTCAAAGAAAAATTCAAAGTCAAAGTAAAAGTCAAAGTCAAAGCAAAAGTAAAAGTCAAAGTAGAAGTTAAAGGCAGAGGTCAAAGTCAAAGTCAACATCAAAGTCAAAGTCAAATGAATAATTCAAATCAGTTCTTCGAGGAGTTATTTTAATTTGTTTCATTGTTTTACATTTTCCTTTATAAAACTTAGGCATTTTACATTTCAATTATCGGTTGTTTATTTTTTAGGTTTTTTAGGTATTTTTATATCATTTTATCTTGTTAGACTATTTTAGGAACTAAGGAAAATTAGCATCACTCTCATACATTGTATTGACTCCAGGGGAGTCGTACTTACCCCTGAGGGTTAAGGGAGTTTATTAGTGTATTAGTGCTAGACGAGAGGAGTCTAGGAAATCAACTAAAAAGTCAACTAGAGGCATACTTTCTCTCTACCTTGCAAGATCACGCTACATTAGGGACATGCAAACTACTTGGAGTGTGTGTGGATTGATGACAAGGCTCGGAGACTTCAGAGAGGCAGCCCAGCCCAAATGAGAGTAGGGAGCGGCGCATGGAGCTCTGAGAGTGGAACCATGGACACGAGATGAGCGGCGATCTACTAAAGGATGGCAGCAGAGTAAGGTCGCTAACCAAGAGCGTGAGTTAGTCATATCAAAAGCTTGTGTTAGAACTTTGATCTGATTATCCAAGCTAGTTAGTAATTGCTACTGGGGGATTAACAAGATGAGGAGTAACTTTGAGAGGACTGTCTCCTCCTAGGATTGGCATGGGAGTTTTCGATACCCTGTACAATAGAAAAAGATCTAGACTACGAGTGACGTGAGAAATCGAGTGAATAATCAACGAATTCGTGAAAGGATTAGAAAACCGTAAATATTCAAAAGAAACTAATTCACCCCCTAGTAAATTTACCATCCCATTAGGAAACTTCAGCTGTAGTAAAAAAAATTAATTTTATTTATTTTGGAGTTTTTTATTTGTGGTATCTTTTGTAATTTTTTGCATCAAATTATCAAGAAAAAAATTTCAAAATCAATAAATAATCTTCATAATGAAAAAAATGAAAGGAATTTACATTATGTTAAAATTAATTTAGGCAAATTTCAACCATTGCAATTGTTAAAAACAAGTCATGTTTGATGAGTGCCACCAACAAGTGATGATGCAAAACATTTTGATTTGTTGTCGCAGAATTTTTAAGATATTGGATTTGTGAGCACCACCAACTAGACACGTCAATTCTTGACATAGCAAATGATGACATTGTTTTACCTTCTCCTACTTTTCACTTCTTTTATGGTTTACTAGATTTTACTCATCTTAATTTAAAAGTTCAAGGACCTGATGGCACTAGTTTTAGATTTGCACGCTTTTTGGATCTAATGTTGATGCTAAAAAGAGGAAGATTTGATAGTGCTGACTAGGAGAGAGAAAGATATCAATGGCTAAAAATATTTTATTTTCAAGGCCACATATCCCACATGCCAAAGCTAAAAAAATTAACTGGATTTTTCTTTCCATACTCTATCCGTTATACACTTTGGTCATAAAAGGGAGTGGCATAACCTAGAGTTTTTAGTTTTTGTTGCATGCTCCTAGCATTGGCAAAGAGGATATCCATGAACCATCTTTTGCATTTGGATCACCTTTTTCTAGTGAGCTTCTTCTTATTTTCTCTTCATTCCTCGTGTTTAATGCAAGATGCCTAGTCTTTGTGGAATATGAGCATTTCTAGATTAAATTTCTGATCACACTTCAAAAAAAGTAGAATCAAAATAATTTTCATTCAACCTTGGATCTTATTTTCTAACCCCAGATTTTAAAACATCATTTAATTTCCAGCTCTTGAATATTCTATCATTCAAAAGGAGATTTATTTATTCTACATCATCACATTGCATTCTTTGTGTAAACTAAAATTTAGATCTATTGACCTTTATCTCTATGGTTTGACCCTTATTTGCCCTATTCTTGGATATCTTTTGTTTAGGTGAAATCTTTTATAATATTATTGCATAAGTCTAATTTACCAAAATGACATCTTTATAACCCTAAAATTGAACTTATCGATTACTTCATATTATCATCCAATATCAAGTATCAAATATTAGATGATGGACGATGATGAGTGTGTGATGGATATTAGAGCAAATAGGAAATTTTCTAATATCAAAGGCCATTAAGGGTACTTGATGACACTAATGGTACTAGATATCATTAATTGGATGACATTAAGGGTACTAGATGATACAAAGGGTACTAAATGATGTTAAGGACATTGGATATAATTAAGGATATCAAGATGAATATCATATAATGTCAAAAAATAATGAGGTTAAAAATGGTAAACGAATCAAAAATTTATATAAATTAATTATGTATATTTCTGATTTATATATTATAGTCCCACTTAGGAAAATTATTTTTTCAAATTTCAATAACTTAATTATTTTCCAATATTCTATAAAATAACTTAAATTTATTAAAATTTTAAGATATCTAATATCCCTCTAAAATACATGATATCCTTGTCCTTATCATCAACCAAGTGAGGCCTAAGTAGATATCAACAATGTAAATTGTGCCTTGTTATTGACTAATGACTAAGTGTTATGAGATAATAGTAGCCTTTCAAAAGCTTCTTATAAAAATGTAGTAGAAGTGGGCATACAATCTTCTTCATAAGCATTGATAGTGTGCATGCTCACTTACATCATTATTAATTGATGTCAGCCACATGCTAATAATTTTTTTGGTATTCAATGTCATATGGACCCAAATGCTCATTTTGCACAAATTTTGTGTTTATTATGTGTGATGAAAGTGTTTTCATGCAGTCGTTGACAATACAAAAAAATGTGTGTCAAAAATCACCAACTCACCAATTTAAAGTTGTAATCAAGAATCAATTAGTGTAATGGTGAATAATGGTCGAATCCATGGAGAAATAAAGATTTTTTGAGGTATTCTTAAAGTTTGATCACATCATATGAGAAATTAAGGATTTTTAGTAAATTTGGAAAAAGACTCCAAGTCAAATCCACAGTATAAAAAATCACTCGATTTGGATTAGTATTCACGGAGAAATTAAGAAGCCAAATCTAGGTAGAAAATTTGATCCATAAGAGAGAAAAACAAAGAAATTTCCATAAAATTCAAATAATCTACTATTTGAAATTGAAATTTAAAGTTATAGGAAGAAAGATTAGGGAGAAAACATGTAATTTAATCTGAAATCACGACTTGAAATGATCCAATTCATCACTGAATCAAAGCTTTTCATTTCGTATTTTGAAAAGCAAAAATCCGGTTATCTAGAGGCGAATTATCCAAATTCTTTCAACGAAATATCACTTTCAAGCACTCCTTTGACGCAAAAGTGAGTTTAGAAGAAGAAGAAAGCAAGAGATTCAAGGCTTGAGATGTCTAAACATTTTGATTTCTTGAAACATCTGAAAGTATATTTCCTGTTGAGGAGAGAGACTTTATAATGTTTTGAAATTGGGCGTGATCATTGGATCGTCTCCTTGATGAGATCAAGAATCGTGATGGAGTATGACGAGGCGAATCGTTATGGTTAAGTTGTGACCGTCGAATCTTCATCTAAGTATTAGGATAGCGCCACGTGATCACGTGAAGAGAGAGCATCGTGCAATCTTATCCTTTCAATCATGAATCGACATTTCATATCTCATATGACTCTTCAAATCGTGGCTGTTATAACTCCTCAGATGAACGGCCAGGATTGATCCATTTTACTAAAATGAATTGTCTTCCACTCAGATGCTGCCACGTACCCCCCTCACTAAACTGAAAATGAGGGGCTAAGATTAAATCCATTTTATTTCCATTGATCGAATGATTCTGAGTGCACCATGTTACCTGCAAAGACATAAAAACAAAACGATAGTCCCACATGAAGAAAATTGAGGCTGAAGTCGGGTATAAATATAGAGGGGTTTTTAGTAGATTATCTTATATCCTTTAAGGATGCTTAACCCACTAATGACACACGTGCAGACACGCACACCTGTGTGCCACATGGCGCATGCATACGTTGCCACGTGGCGACACGCAAGCAACTTTTCCGCGTCAACTGCCACGTCATTGCGCTAAAAGAAAAACATTTTTTATCATTTAAATCGAAAATAAATCCAAATGAATTCACAAAAATTCATAAAAATACTAGAAAAATCCCTAAAAAGTAGAAAATTCCTAACTTTTAAAATACAACTCAAAATTAATCCAAATTTGTTTTTTTAGATCAAAAATAATTTATCTATCATTAAAAAGTCAAATTTAAGAAAAACAAGAGAATAAAGTTTTATTTCAAAATTACACTCATTTATTTAGAAAATAAAGCTTAAAAAAATAAATGAGTGTATAAAAAAATAGTTTCTCTTAATCTTTAACATTAAAACTTAATTATAATCTCAAATAAAGATAGAAATAATCTACTATAAAAAATATTCTTTAATTATGCATAATAATCTCTAAAATAATCTATTTTGAGATTATAACTCTAAATTGCATAGAATGGTAGATATGCACTCAAAGTATGATAACATATACAAAAATATAATATTTTATGCTGTAATTTGTATTCATAATTATATAATTACATGTATAAATTTAATGTTATCAATGTGAAAAAATATATTTTAACTTTTTACAACTCCAAAAATCCTTTGGTTAGTCCACAAAAGATGAACCATGTTTTCTTTGGTTTCCACAATTGGAGGGCTTGTAAAAAGTGAATTATGAAGAAATATGAACTTGGTTTAATTTTTCAGGTTAGTCAAACTTCATTGAAAGGTATATTATTCTCTTTTTCTTTCTTTTAAATTTAAAAATGATATGAGAATAAATATTTTTAAATTTTAAGAAAAAATAAAAGCTTCATGTTAAAGTGTTTTCTATACTATTAATATGAGTTAAGAAGTTTAAGCACTTTCTAGAAAAAATATTTGAATTTTTTTTCTTTAATTTGATATTTAAGGATTAGTTTAGGTATTATTTAGCAAAGATCGAGCCAAGATACTTCCATTATCTATCCTACTCTATATTTTCTCTTATCACCGAAGAGTGAAGGACATGGCCAAATCTTGATGGGGCAATTTGATGACTAGGAATTTTTCTTCCATTTTCTTGTTTATTGTGTCATCCTTTTGGCACAAATTTCAGCTCCATGATTGATAACCCACCACAAAAATGTATTCTAGGGAAAAAGACCCTTTGAATTTGGTTATAAATAACCTCACATGCATCCATTTTTATTTATTGATCTTGCAAGTGTAGTTTCAATCAGACATCAGTTGGGTTAGTTTGAAGTTATCAATTGTGACAATGTAATAAATCTCAAGGAAGAAGCTTAGGTTAGATTCTATTCATCCATCTCATCTTTCTAACCAAAAAATCTTATTCTATGCCCTAGAAATTTATTTAACTTTATGAAACATCAGAAAATGGGATCCAATTCTTATGAAAGAGTATTTTGGTGTGAATTGAGTGTTGATGGTGGAGGAACTACACTTATAGAGCCACATTTATCATTTGTGGTACTAATAATATCTTGAGGAACCACATGGAGCAAAAAATATCATTTTTTTGGTGCTAATAGAGAATCAAAGTTTGTAACTAAATGTATAGATATTAAGCGTTTATTTTCTTTATTCTTCTAAGTCAATTTCCATAATAGATAGCAACCTAAGTATTTTATTTTTACCAAATTCTGATCTATGTTTTATCGTCAAGTTAAATATTTCTCATTGGATATACTATTTATTTATGTAGAAAATTTACTACATTATCTCTTATTGTCAAAGTTTCTATTATTTTCTTCTCTTCTTATATTTATATCTTTAAGAAAAATTTCAAGACCTACATTTATGTGGTTTCAACATTGTTTATCAATTACAAAGATCACTTTGAAATTATTAATATTTTTTCTAAATGGTAATTTACTTCTAAAGAAGTAAAATCATTAAAACGAGGGTGGACTTCCAACTAACTAAATTGGAGGCCTATCTGAAGGCTACCAAAGAGCACAAACTATCTCATGTTGTTCCTTTCTTAATATTTACTTAGTTCCCTTCTTGAATGACTTTTAACTTTTTCCATAATCTTCTCTCATGCTCTTTCTCTCTTCTAAGTCCTACTCTCTCTTCTTTTCTCTCTCACCCTGATTCTCTCTCCTAACCTATCTTTGTTGGAATTTGACCCTTCCTGCTGATTTCTCACCTGCAAAAGGAAGTCTTCTCCTGGATACCACACCAAGGAGAATCTCCAAACCAAATTTCCAATTCCATCTCAAGTAGGTTGACTTCTCTTTTGAATGACACACAAGGAGAGTCTTCGCCATTTTGGATAATTCTCTTCATATTTTTTTATCTTAATTTCTCTCTTTGAACATCTAAAACTCATTGTCTTATAAATTAATGTTGCCTTTTCAATTCTTACTTACATGAGAAATTAAGAGGAATAGTCTAGTTTTTGTGGATCATGACCATTGAGTGACATTATAGGACATAGCTACCCATCTTTAAGCAATGGATTAGAAATAGCTTTTTTATATAATTTAGAATATCTATATGAATATATACCTTAACTTAATTTGTAGATTAATAATTTGAAACTTCTTCAAAGTCAAAATATAGTAGAAAATATTATAACTGCCTTCCAAGTCAACTACATAAGAGTGGTCTTAGGTCATTTTGCCCTACTCTCTTTGCTCTTTATAACCTCTCTTTGCGGAATTCTTTTTGGATGAGGTTGAATTCTTCTATGAACACAATCATATCTAAATTATCATGCACAAATTTATTTAATTAGTGATCAAGGCGCTAAAAATCTATTTAAAGTAAGGGAACCAGGTTATCTCATCTTGTTCTTCTCATTTGATGCTCATTAGTCCTTGCTCTCCTCGAGGATCGACCGGAAAGACACTAAAAAATTTACTCAAAAATCTTAAATTTGATTTGCAAAAATTTTAAATATCATATTTGATTGCATTAATTAAATAATTAATTAAAAACCTAGTGTATATCAATTATCTTAAATGTATAATGAAAAATTTGTGAGGAACCCTAACAAGGTGTTGAGGTTGATCAGCAATTCATCGCTCTTGTGTTTAATACTAATTTTAAGGATTCATTGATCGTTTATTGATTATCCTCTTGACAAGATTTATTTTTTGACCTTGCCCTTCTCAAGAAGTGGTTGACTTTGAACTGATAGAATTATGAATCTACCTTTCTTTTCAATGATTGACTATTGGGATTCAGTAAATTTCGATTCACTGTCAGGAAAACATTTCTTTTTTCAGTTCTTGCCCAATTGAATATTGAATCCAAGGTGTGGCATTTTAGATCGATCATACGATTTATCGTCGATGGATCTCACACCGCAATTTGAGAACCTTGATCTTTGCTTGAATCAAATCCTAAGATTAACCACCGATAATTTTGATGAAATCTCACGGAAAATAAGTGGCGAGATTGACCTCCCGATAGCAGCTTTTAAATTAATTTTTTCTGTCTCTCAGTTCCCGTAGTTCCTCTCTGCCATCTCTTTCCCGCTCTTTCTCTCTCACTGTATCTCTCTCCACCATCCATTTCATTTTTCCTTTCGCAGAGTTGCCATCAGTATCTCGTAATCACACCGCACAATTTTCGCGATTATGCGCGATTATGATTCCCCTCCCGCAATTGACTCGACAATAGGTATGAAACTGTGAAATCATCGTATTTTCTGTTCACCTGAAAGAACTGCCAATCAAGTCATGCCCTTGCGGCTAATTAAAATTTGCTTGCTCTTCCGTTTTTGATTTCTAGGTTTGGTTTCTCTAAAATCCAGAAGAAATTTTGGTGAAATAAAAAGTAGTGGTGGTTTGATCTCAAATCAAACTTAAAATCTCATAAATGAATGGAAACATCTCCTACAAATTTTTATGAATGGACAACGCGACAAATCCAATCTTTTATTTTCACATACAAAATCATGGACAGGAATCAGTCTCGGAAATCTTTATTTTGATAAGGTTCGGTAAAAGGAATGCGATTCCTTGACAATCTAGGTGTTTTGCCTTGGTACGCTTTGATTGATTAGGCGGTGTAGACTAGAGTCACACAGAGAGAGAAAGAGAGAGAGAGCGAAGGAGAGAATAGATGAAATGAAAACGGCTGCAGAATTCTTGGTAAGTAAAAAATATTTTCTGGAAAAACTTCACAAATCTAATCAATTATGTATTTAGAGTATAATTTAATAGTTCGCCAGGGATTACCTAAGTCTGTCAACATCTTTTCTCCATAAACCATTGGAGAGAAGAACACTCATGGATTGTCTTCTCGCTGTGGCCCAAACCATCCTGCCATCTCATCTTCATCATCAGACCCGTCAAGCTCTGAGAGAATGGAAACCGTTGAATTTCTCCCCTTCACTGAAGATTCATGAAATACAGCAGTGCTCTCTGACTGTGCCGTCTGAGATGGCGGGTCATCCCCAACAAAGGATATTCTTAGGGCGTGGTGGTGCTCCACAACGACATCATCCCGATTCTCTCCCACCACCTTTGGCCTTTTCCAACTGCACTTCAAGCAATACTCATTCTTCCGGAAGTTGACGTAGTTGCACCTGTCATTAGCCACCTGAACTAAGCGTCGTTGACTTCTGAGATCCATTGACTTTAGTAAGAAGTCAACTTACGAGGAACACTCCCATTCTCCTGGGTTGAGCTGGCGGCCAGTGGGCTTCCCTTGACACTGCAAGCATCTTGTATTCTTTGCAAAGTTCAAGAAGTTGCACCTGAAAGTCAACGCAAACTGGTGAGGATAATGACAACCACTTCAATTACCCCGTGTCACAAAACATACGTGTGACATATCCAGTCTCCCTTCTTAAGTGGAAGGTGCTGGAATTCTTCCTTGAACTTCTTGATCTTCTCTTCTGACACATCATTACAACGCAGACACTTGAAGTTTTTGGCAAAATTCAGAAACTCACACCTGCAAAGTTGGAAGAAAGCAACTCCCTTGAAAAATGAAAAGTAGCTTCAAGGGTTTTTTTTCTCTAAAAGGGTCAATTACTTGGAGCAAATCCAGTCTCCTTGCTTCAGCAGGGGGTTTACTTTTCTCATGGACGGCATTGTGCGGCTTTTTCCCTCTGTTCTGAAGTCAACCAACCCTTGAAGGATCCTCCTCATGGATTCTTCAAGAGGTTTAGTCAGGAATGGATGGATCTCTGTTGATCCAGTGGCCAACTCGAGGGCGAAAGTCAACACAATTCGCATGACATCAGCGGTCCTCCCTCTCTCTTCTTCTCGTGGGTTCAGGTATGCCCGCTCACAGCTTCCCCGCATGTTACAGGAGCTGCAGACCTGAGAGATAGATACATAAAGAGGAGATAAAGCGAGGGGAAAATAGAGATACAGTGAGAGTATAAGTATATATATACAGAAAAAGAGAGCGTGTATAAATATATATTTCTATGGAGAGAGGAGAGAGAGAATGTACACATACACAGAGAGAGAGAGAGAGAGAGAGATAGAGAATATAGAGGGGCAAGAGAGTATAGAAAGATTAGAGTATAGAGGAGAGGGTGTGCGTGAAAAGACAGAGTGAGGAGAGAATGAGAGAGAGGTAGAGTATGGAGAGACAGAGAGTTTAGAAGTCAGAGAGAGTGCGGAAAGACAGAGAGTTTAGAAGACAGTGAGAGAGTATGGAGAAACGGAGAGATTATAGAGGAGAGTTTAGAAGACAGAGAGTGCGTAGAGGCAAGAGGTGTTGTGTGTGTATAGAGAGACTGAGGCTATAGAGGAGGCAAGGGAGAGAATATAGACAGACTGAGGATATAGAGGGGTGAGAGCAAGTATAGAGAGACTGAGTATAGAGGAGAAAGAGTGAGTGCAGAGGATATAGAGAGACTGGGTATAGAGGAGAAAGAGTGAGTGCAGAGGATATAGAGAGACGTATAGAGGAGAAAGAGTGAGTGCAGAGGATATAGAGAGACGTATAGAGGAGAAAGAGTGAGTGCAGAGGATATAGAGAGACTGGGTATAGAGGAGAAAGAGCGAGCACAGAGGATATAGAGAGACTGAGGATAGAGGAGAAAGAGAAAGAATACAGATTATAGAGAGTGAAAGAGTATAGAGGGGGAGAGAGAGTATGAATAAATAAAGAGACAGGGGGGAGATAGAGAGATAGAGCACCTTCCCCTCATCAATACCAACATAAGCTCTCAATCGCTTTCCTGAATTGGTAACTTTCCGGTCTGTGCTCGGGCAGCCAGACCCAACGATTGCATGTATATCTTCCCGTGACAGATATCTACAATTCAGAGTCAAAACATTTTACAAAGAACCAGATGACTCCAGCAGACATTTCAAATACTAAACACTCACCTTCCCCATTTTCATTTCTAATGCAAAACCCTAATCGAAGAATATCGCCAAAACCCCAAAGTTGCTAAAGAGACCGAAGCATTGATCGGAAGAAATGACCTGATTAATTCAGACCGATCTCTGGCGTAATCGAGGCAAGCCGTCCGGACGCGGTTCGCATACTTCGATAGCGCGACGTATCCTTTCTCGATGTCGGGAGGATCCAGATAACCGTTCTTCTGTAGCGTCTCCAGGAGATTTTCCCATTCCGGCCACCTATGGGAATAACCCAGATTACCTCCTTCCTCGCGCACTCCCGCGAGCGCCTTTTCCGCGAGACCCTCTGGGTGGCCGCTGGAGGGTTTGAAGGATGAGAGGATCTCCAGCTCCCGAGAAACGAACCTCAGACGAGAATCGGTATCCTTAATGACGGCGGAAGTCGAAGTGCATCGCCGGAGGAGAAACCGGTACATCGAGCTCAGTAGACTGACTAACGGTACGTAGAGAGAGGTAAATATTTTAGTTCGTCTTGTTGGGGCCCTGCTCCGAGGAGAGGAGTCCCGCTAAAAATTGGCGTATGCCGCTTGTTGTGGCGAGCGCACGGTATTCTTTAGTAAAAGGCGAAAGAATAGTTCGCTCTGTGCTCACCACACGGCTGCGTGAAGAACATCACTGAGCAAGCTCAAATTTATAGCTCTGATTCGACTACAAATGTCTAAAACTTCCATGTGGGACTATAGGCGGGCACAAAAACACCAGATAAGCAGGAGCCGTCGGATTGGGGATCGTCGAGCCGATCGGAGCGAGAGCCATTTGTACCAGCCTTATTGGCTTCGGATTCCACGTGGACGGTGCACTGACTGATTGTTAGAGTTTCAGTGTTTTGGCGTAAATTTATCCTCTTTAATATTTTTGGGATTGTGGTCGTCCTTTAATTAGACAGACAAGACTGCTCCATAATTTAATTTTAAAAAATTTTAAATCTTCTAAACATATGTGCTTTGATTTTAGAGTAATACTATCCAGTAGTATTTGCAAATGAGAAAATCTAGATGAAAATCTTACATGATTTTTGTTTTGGGCTAGATCTAAAAATTCCCCATATGCTTGTTTATGTCGAGTGAATAATTCCCCAATCGCACCTTGGTTCTTGAGCTCATGAATGTCTAATTCCATTTAGATCTAGAAAGATGACTACCATATTTGAACTTGTACAACTTTTTTCATATAAACTTGACTTGCATATGAAATTTCTAACATAGATTTTATGTACCATACATACATACATATATACATACATATATACATACATATATACATATATATTATACATACATTACATATTTATCCATTACAAATAGGAAGCTTAGCTTAACTAATCTCCTCAATGAATAGAAGCATCTAAATAATAACATACTAGTGTTAACCTTAATCTCTATTTCTATGTTTTTGTTTTACATTTGCACACATGTCAAAGTTTTTTCACTAATTGATACCCCATGTATGCACCATCAATTCAAGAAATTTCCCCAAATGTACTCCATTAACAAGCCCATAGTTTGAGTCATTATGGAATCTACCTAAATAGTGGCACAATCAAATAAAACAAAATTATTGGTAATTTTATGCATGATGTTTTAAGGATTTATAAATTTGTGGTCCAAAATAGTATTTTTTTCCCCTTATCCTAAAATTTCTCATTGCTTTTCATGCATTATGTACTATGGAGAAACCATACAAGGAGTATTTGCCATTATGTTCAATGTAATTGTAACTCAGATAAGTCATTAACCTAAAAAACATGTCAATAGGATTCTCTTGAACATAATGATTGTGAAAAATCAAGCCAAATGATAATTGATAATTAATGAAGAGATTATAAGCCTCTATTTGCAAAGTAAAAAGAGAGAAAAACAAATAAAATTGAGTATAAAAATCAACATTTGAGCAATACTTCATTGCCAATTTCTAGTCTCCTTTATCTCCAACATTTCCAAATTATAATAAGCCTCACTAAGAAGGTGACCATCCTGATCAATAAGCCCTTTACTAGGTGTGTACTTGATATAACTAATTGTCAACATAATTAATATCAAGGTGAGGGACAATTCGATATATCACTTTCCTTAATAGACATCGATAGTAATTGGTATTTGGCGTTATAGGTGAGTTAGTAATCCAAACCTTGGGTCATGCCTCTGACAGTGATGTAACTGGTTTACACATAAGAAACTTTGTATATTAGAGAAGGTCCACATTATACTTGAATGTCATAAAAAGTATGAATGATTCATCACTATTGACAAGGAGAGAGAAATAAGATCAATGAATAGAAACTATCCATTCTCAAGGCTTGATAGCCTATGAATCCTAAAAGCATTTTCAACTGAATTTATGGATAGATTAATCTTTTCATACACTTTCCCTACATTCTCTTTTATCATAAAAAGGGCAAGAAAAACTAGTTGTAGGAATGAGAGCAGAAAATTTCTTACGTTTTTTGTTCACTCTTAGTATTTGGTAGCTGCAGGAATAAGTGCAGTGACAACTCATCAATTGAGAATCGGATCATCATTTTTAGTGAATTTCTTCTTTCTGTTTCTATTCATTCTTCAGTTAGATGTAAGATGTCTAGCTTGGATGAAATGTGTAGGCTCCCAAATAAATTATCAAAACAAGAGTATCTATAGAGTGAGTTGGTGTTCATGCTTCAATAAAAGAATTGACTGGGATCCTTTATTTCAATCCAATATCTTATTTTTCTAGTAAAAAACATCATTTTTATTCCTGATCTTGAATATTTTTCTCTTCAAAGGGGACTTGGATATTCAATATCATTATATCACATTCAACTCACTTCTCTCATAGATTTCATTGATTTTCTTCACCACAATATTTGTGTTTGCATTTAGATCTAGTGATCTTTCTCCTCTATGGTTTGACCTTTTATTCACTGTACTCTTGGTTATCTATGATTAAGGGAAAATCTTATAAATATTGTTGTGCGAGTCTAATTTTCCAAAAATGACATATTTAAACCTTTAAATTGGTAAGTAGAGAGACAATTCCTTTGGCCACTGGTCTTTTTCTATAAAAAATAGACTTTCAAAATTTGATATGGTAGTAAGTAAATTTATAATAATTTTTTTTATTTCATGTGACATGACTTTGGGACGAGTCCAAATTTCCAATGAATAAAATTTTTTAGGCTTAAAATGTGAGGCGAATTGACGAAAACGATTTAGTTCGATTGTTAAAATATATGATCATCGGTCAAACAAAACTTATAATTTTGAACTCACGAAGATTTAAAAATCACAAATCAAGTACAGCAATGAGATCGGGTTGAACCACAGAGAACACGGTTGACTTTTATCGAAAGAGTTGACTTGGTCAAACTTAAGTCTAATTAGGGTTTGTAAGAAATTAAAATGATATATTATTAATAAAAATAGTACTAATGTATGAGAGAAGATATTTTAAGAATTTTGAAAACATAGTTGGAGAAGAAAAGTCAAAGGTCAAGGTTAAACCGTTGACTTTGATTAGACTTTGACTTTTTATAAAATCAGAGAAGAAAAAGGTGAGAAAATATTACGAATATAGTATTTTCAGGAACTAGAGAGAAAGAGGAGAATTTGATATAAATACTGTGATTTTTAGAGAGGAATTACATTTACTATGATTTATTAAAAATCAATAAAAAGAAAATTCCCGAAATGAAGATCACAGTCAAAATAGTAAAATTGACTTATCAAATGATATCCAAATCTAGCAGACCACCTATGAATGGAAAGCCTGCAATCATAGGATTCCAAAAGAAATATAAATTATCAAATTGTACCTTGTATAATAGGATTAATAGCCCTCAAAAGTCAACATCCAAATTCGAATTGATTTTGATCAAATGACAAATTGAAGGGTCAAACCTTGGTTAAAATCAACGAATCAGATATCCACGGAAAGCTGATTGAACAAGGAATCCAATGAATCAAAATTTGAACAAATTGGACTTAAGATCAGGGAGAAATCCTTGTTTGGAAATCAGCAAAAATCTGCGATAAAATTTGGGCAAAATGACAAAATTTCTAATTCAAAAACTCTAATTACCTATCTAAATCTAATCTAAGCTATCTAAATTGTAAAGATTTTGAAGGAATCACACTACTACCTAATTGACATGAAAATTTAGCCTCAATTTGCTTTAATTGCATAGAATTTCTCTGATTCCTTCTTCGTCGTGACTTCGGCGTTCAAGGGGCGATTTCCAAACATTTTCTCGTAATAATTCGTGATTAATTTGCCTCAATCCATGCGCGATTGAGTCTAGAACGTAAGAGAATCAGGAAGAACTTAAGATATTCCTCCAAATATTCTTAATTTCTTCACGTTTAATCAAAATTATAGTTTGGAAAGAGAAAAGCATCGATTTATAGAAGAATTCATCGCAAAATATTTGGAGTGTCCGATTCGTTGAAGAACGCTTGAACAGCCATGATGTTGCCATGTCACACATGATAAGTGGACCACGATCCCACAACACGGGCCTACTTCTCCTTGATTTTGTCGTCTGATCTTCATTGGAGTGTCCACAAGCAATTGAGTGTCACTCCACAATTCGTCGGATGCGAAATTAAATCGCAACCATTGGATTTCACTAATGAGATCGATGGTTGAGCATTTTTCACCTGCGCATGATCAAGATCTCATGGAACGGAATCCACCAGATTGATGCGCACCCTTTCGCGTGCTTTATCCAATGCTTCTCGAGATGCCACGTCGCCTGCATACATAAAGAAAAACATTAGTCCCACATGAAAAAAATCAAGAGAATTTATCGCGTACATAATGTGAAATGCCCTTATGCTTTTGCGTCGCTCACTGGGCCTAGTACGCCCCCCCCCTATCTTGTTACCTGGGGCCACTATACCCGTGGGCCCAATAATCTTGGCCCGAATCATGCTTCGCCCCACGTAGGCGCTCACGTGGGTTCATGTCGACTCACATGGTGCAGCCACGTGTCTGTGTTGCGCCGCGTCAGCTCTGCACGTGTCCCACGCATATAAACCCCTTTTTGCGATTTTTTAGCCTTTAAAAATTCCGAAAAATTCCTGGAAAATAAAAATAAAATCCAAAAAAAATATATTAACTTCAGAAATTCAGAACTTTCAATTTAAAAGGCCTTTTGACTCAAATTTTCTCTATAGGATCACATCTTTCTATTTCTTTAATTCCAAGCCACCAGAAATATAAATTAAATCAAGAAAATATGATGAATCCAAAATAATACTAAGTCAACCCTTTGAAGTTCTATTTTGATTCATCCCATCATTCTCTTCTTCTAATTTCTTCCTTTAATCATCCTTTAAAGTCAAAATAAAATCAAGGAAAATGGTTAATTTCCAATTGTTTGACCTTGAAAAAGGTCAAACATCAATAAAACACATAATTAACCCTAAATAATGCAAAAATGTGGACTTTAGTAAAATGGCATGCCAATGGAGAAAATTCATAAATCTATGATAACACGCATCATAATTACATAAAATAAGCATTAATATCAGTTTAGTATGATAGTAGGCATGTTATCACACCCGCACCACATGTATTTTTGGTTCGTTTCACATTTGATGGTAGGGTGAAAAGCTTGGTCGTGGAATTCAAAAATTTGGTTGCACAGTGGAAAATCTTGGTGCACGAATCTAATGTGTCACATTTAACACGTCTTCCTAATCACACATCACTCTAATTACAAATAATTTTTCTCCACAACTGCATTGGTTTGTATTTCCCTTCTACTTGTCCCTCAACTCTCAAGATAGCACCCATGCCTTGTGCTTGTGTGATTACCCTTCGAGGCATTCATTCATGTGTCATTTGCTTGTGACCTGCCCATAATTTCAGCCTATGCCTTGCCTTGCCTTGGCCTTGCGTGTGTTGTGCTATGCCCTAATACCACTACACAAAGATTTGATGTGCCCTAGGGAGTTTTGTGTTTTGAGTTCGATAAGTCTTCCAAAATTTCAAGTGCAGCAGAATATATTGAATTGGAAATTTAAATATTGAAGCACCAAGAACAGATGATTGTATCATCTAGTATGTATGAGAAAACATACTTACAAAGTTCCCTTGAAGTAATTTTTAAAGCTATTCAAGTGTCTAGCCTCTAGCGGTATCCACACAATCTCTAGATGGTTGAATCTCCTCTTCAAAGCTCTTCACCGAGAGAGTAAGAGAAGAAACGAGAGAATTCTAAAAGGCTTTCATTGGGCACATTGAGTTGTGGGTATTCTCCCCCTATTTATAGACATTTGGTTTATAGATTTTTTATAAAAACCCTCACAATTATGTCTATATCTACTAACATCTAGAGACTTTATGTGTATGACCCTCAAGATCCATATATCTTACTAGTTAATAAACTTTTTAGACCTAATAACACCTTATTGGTCAACCTTAATTACTTATACACATCAAAATATATATTAATTAATCAAGGATTGATTTAATCCAATTGACAGGTTGGGTGCCAAGCTACACCACTTACTCTAGGAGATATAGAATATTTACGAACTCCCTTATGAAACCTTTCCTTCATCGATTATCACATATATATAATCTTTCATCCTCATGAGACTCATGAATGACTTAAGGTATGGTAAATTTTTAAACCCTAATTGATCACTCAAGTTAGTATTAATGTGTGTAAGAAATCATCGGGAAGTCCTGCTCTAATATTTCCTCTTCCTTGACCAAGGATTTTATTGCATCTCATTCCTTGAGGCAATCTCCTCAGATATCGAGGATGGATGATCCCATCTTGACCACACAATCATCTTCGAATACTTCATGTGGTATCTAATATATGATGTTTCAGAGATCCCGTGGCTAGGGATTTGTAAGTCATAATCAAAAGACGATCATCCATCTATAAGATCTCTTTAGTGTCTGAAGTCAAACGACCACATACATAACCATGAAATGAATCAACATGATTGACAATTAGG
Organism: Lemna minuta; assembly: GCA_024174645.1. NCBI lineage: Eukaryota > Viridiplantae > Streptophyta > Magnoliopsida > Alismatales > Araceae > Lemna > Lemna minuta. The sequence continues at coordinate 5,494,673 of CM044104.1, read as the reverse complement.
TATAATATCATTAAGAGACTGATACAGATCAATCTCGTAAACTCTTTCTCTAAAGAGCACCCAATATCTATCCTTAGTATTTTCACACCGATGGCTACAAAATCAATCATAATCATTGATAACATGCAATTTTGCGTATTAATAGCATACATTTTATGTAGTTCTTATTTAAAATATGATCATCAATGCATGTTATCATGATTTAAAATAATTAAAATGATGATAGTCAAGTTTAAAAATGATATTATTAATTTTTCATAAATTAATAACATTTTATGAGAATTTAATGAGATTGATTCATCAAGAATATAATTTTCTTTCATGATTTAATAAAGTTTCTATTTATTTCTCATTTGAAATGCCTTTTTTGACATGGAAATCTTTGTAAAATGCACTTTATCTTTGTAAATTTTTTTGAAAATTTATTTCTAAGAGAAAATTAATATTTTTTTGCATTTTTTTGGGAATTTTTGGGAATATTTAGAAATAAAATAAGAAGAAAATGTTTTTTTATAAATAAAATAAATAAAACAATAAATAAAAGTAAATAAAATAAAACAAAAGTGAAAAAATAAAATGAAGAGAGAGGGGTCCTCTCTCTCACCCACTCTCTCTCCAGAATTTCTCTCTCTCCCAAATCACTATCTCTCTCACGAATCGCTCTCTCTCATGAAAGAAAACACTTTTTTCGTGAGGGGCAGTGCAAAGAGAGATGCGCGTCATCTCCTCTCCCTAAATCCTTCTCCGAATGATGAAAAGTTTCCATATATCTGACATACTTCATATCTCCTAGAGTACGTGGTGTAGCTTGGCATCCAACGGGCTGACAACTCAACTTATCGATTGAGTTAAATTAATTATTGATTAATTAATCTATTTATTAATGTGGATAATTGATCAAGGTTAACCTATAAGGTGTTATTAGCCTATAGAGTTGTTAACTAGTGAGATATATGGGCCTAGACGGTCACACACATAAGGTCTATGGATGGTCGTGGATAAGGTCCAAGTTTTTTATGAAAAATATAGATATCAAATATTTATAAAAAAGGGGAGAACCACCACAACTAAAGGTACCCATGCAAACCTTTTCAGATTTCTCTTATTTTTTCTCTTTCTCTTTTAGTGAAGAGCTTTGAAAAGGAGATCCAACCATCCGGAAACTGTGTGGATACCACTAGATGCTAAACACTTGAATAACTTCAAGAACTCCCTGAAGGAAACCCTATAAGTATGTTTTCACATACATATTAGATGATAGGCTTATCTTTTCTTGGTACCTCAATATTTTGAATATCCGATTCAATGTATTATATTGCATTCGATTTTTTATCAAAATTTTGGAAGGCTTATCAACCTCATAACCCAACAAATTCCTACTTAGAGACTATGATGTGCACAATTTTTATTCGTCCATTAAAATTTATAGTGATACTTTAAATGGCTCAAGATGTGTATCACTCTCCCATTAGGTGCTAAAAAGAAATCACCAATCCCACTTGTTGAGTACCATGTGTCCATCTCTTTTGGCAATCCTTTGGGCCCTGATCTACCTCATCAAATAGAGAAAAATTGCGAAAAATTATTTTTCCAAAAAATACCCATGAACAATCAAAATCATTTCAAAAAAATTAAAGAAAAATCCAAAAATTCCCTAAACTTAAAATATGTAAAATATACATCATGTGGAAATAATTTTTTTTTCATTTTGCTTGAAAATGACTAATATATATACATCAATTTGTCTTTCCTTTATGTTAGAAATTCATAAATCAAGAAGAAAATAGTAATGACACTCATTCTAATACACTTAATTTAACTTAGAAAGTAAAACCTAGTTCCTCATCTTCCTATCACCTTTATTCATTTTCTTAACTCAAACCGTCCAAACATGAAAGCTTATGAAAATATGACTAATGCACAATTTTTTTATCCAGAAAAAGGTCAAGCACAATTTAAGCACCAAATTAACATTAAATGCATGCAAAATGAGCATATGAGTAAGATGACATGATGAATGCATACATTTCATTGAAACATGGTATCAGGGACTATATTATCAAGAATTATGCATTAAAACTAGTTAATAATGATGGAAATGAATCTATCTATGCCTGGTGATCACTTCTCCCCATGTCTTTGAGCATTCCATGTTGAGCACATAAAAAAAAAAATACAAGATAACAACTTAGGCAAAATAGACTAAGGCAATTGTCTTTACACCAACCAAGGGTATGGTGTTACTTGGCATAGCAACCATGTCATAACGCCTATGGATTTCCATAAATATCTAAGGCATTAAAATAATTCAATAAAAAATTAAAAATCATATAAGCTTCAAAAAAACATACCTTTCACAAAACAAAGCCTTTTTAGTGAACTTTTCTACATTACACTTAAAGTTAAATTTATTTACAATACCATTTCTAACTTAAAAATAGTAATAGAAATAAGCTAAGTGTTATACAAATTTATTTTATTTTACTAAAGCTGATTAAATAAAATCAACTGAGTGAAAAGTTAATGTTGACTTTAGTTCTTCTTTTATTCTTTACATACTTCCAATTGGCTAAGTCTTGAAATCATTCAGACTCAATAATGTAATAAGATTTCAAAGTTTCTGATGTTAAGAGAGTTCAAACACACATACTTCCAATTGATTATAAAATAATATATTGGGCTGGTTTGTTAGAACCCCTCCACGCACCCCTAATAGTTCCCTTTATGGGGGATATGCAATTAAAATGGTCCTGCAAAGAACTTTGGACCAACTCAACAATCTTTTTTTAATGAATGATTGTAGGATTATCATAATATTGAGTATAATTCTTGAAGAAACCATGAAATAGAGTGAAAAATGTAGGGTAGTCTTTGAGAAGATAGACTCATTAGTAAAGATGATATAAACAATAACCAAAGATATATATAGTATAAGAAGTTTACAAACACCATAGTGAATCAACTCAAAAGGTTTACAATTTGGACAAAACTATGGTGTATGTATGCATCAAAATAGTTTTGATTGATAACATTATATTTTAACATGAAGTTAAAAGATTAACTTTACATTTCATACCATTATTCTTTATGCTATCATATTTTCATTAAATTTTCATAAATTCCCTGCCATGTGGGTTAATGATAACAAGCATTTACAACTTAAATTCTTACCCTATTTAACTCATATTCATGCTTAATTTATGTGAATATGATGCATGTTATCATAGTTTTTATGAATTTTCTCCATTGGTATGCCATTATACTTGAGTTCATATTTATGCATAAATTAAGGTTAATTATGTGCTTTCTTGATGATTAATTTTTTTTGGAAGGTTAAAGTAATAGGAATTAAGTATTTTCCCTGACTTATTTTGACTTTAGTAGATGATTTAAAGGATTAATTATAAGAAGAAAATTATTGGATGATTAAAAGAGAGAGATCTTAAGGAATGCCTTTATTTTATTTTTAATTCATCCTATATTCTTCTTTTAAAATTATATTTTTAATGGCATGATATTAAAAAGAAAAGAGATTGAGATCTAATGGAGAAAATTAGAGATTAAAAGGAGTTGTATTTTAAGAGTTATGAATTTCTAAATTTATTACATAATTTCTTGAATTTTTGAGATTTTTATATGATTTTTTTTATCGATTTTAAAATGCAGAAAAATGGGGGTTTATTTCCACAGGACCGTGGGATGACGTGGTACGCAAGGCTGACGTGACACGCGGGACCCGCGCGGATGCGACGCGGCATGCAAGGTCACGTGGCAGGGCCGCGCGAGCCCACACGAGGCTCAGGTGGCGCACAGGTGGCGCGGACACGTGGCAGGGGCCACGCGAGTCCACGCAGACGCCCGGGTGGTGCCACATGGTAGGGGGGTGGCATTTGGAGGGCCCACGGGTTAGTGGGCCCTGGATACAGGATTGGGGCGGTAACGTAATAGCGTTAAACCGCCCCACCTTATAAACACACGATTTCCTCCTTTCTCTTCCGTGTGGGACTATGTCCTCGCGGAAAATTAGCTTTGCAGGACACGTGGCAGCATCGCGGATGTCAGATGCGATCGCGTGGCGTCAATCGCGTGGACCCGAGTCCATGCAATCATCATCAGAGCACGTGCATTAAGGAGTTTTAAGTGAAGGCTTACCTGGCAACCCGTGGACGCATCGGGAACATCCGATCTTCATCGGACGCGCGATCGTCAAAATGTATCTTCATCAGACATGGCTCGATCGCGATCGTGGCTCGATTGCCATGCGATCGCGGCTCGATCACCACGCGATCGTGGCTTGATTGATGCGCGATTGTGGCTCATTCGTGGTGCGATTGTGGTACACGATCATCTCGCATTGGTGGCCCACGATCGTCATGCAATCGTGGCCATCAATCGGCTTTTTACTAGATCAAACGGCCCGCATTTCTCGAGGGAATTTTCTTTAAAAACCGATGTATTCTCCCTTTCAAAACTTAACTCTTGATTGAATCGTGAAGGAATTAAGCGATTTTAAAGCAAGATCTTGAGTTCTTCATGATCCCCCCACGTTTAGACTCGATTGTGATCCAATCGGAGCGAGATTGATCACGAATTTCCATCGGGTTTCATCAAATTTTCCCCTTGAACGTCGAATGTTCGTGAGGAAGAAATCGAACAAATTCGCTTCAATCCGCGTGAATTGAAGCCCCATCTTTGCAGCAATTGGGTTAGTAGTGAGATTTGATCCATTATCTGGTGGTAATTTTAGTTTTTATTACTTTTAGAGTGTTAATTTTGAGTTTTAAGTCATAGTGTTCTTCAATTTTACATAAATTCAGTCTGAAATTTTGCTGATCTTGAAAATAAGATATCTCTCTGATTATAATTTCGAATCACCTGATTCTGATTTCATTAGATTCCTTATTTCATCAGCTTTCCGTGGATATCAAATTTGTCAAATTCTGAGATTATTTGATTCCTCAATTTAACGTTTGACCAAGCACTATTCATTTTCAATCCGAATTTGAGCGTTGAACTTTGGGGTCAATTACTTTCAAAATATAAATCAGAATTTGATAATTTTGGTCTCTTTGGAATTTTATGGTTCTTAGCTTTCTATTGATTTATAAATTATGAGATTTGGATAACATTGGCTAGTCAATTTGAAGATTTTCTATGAAGTGTTCATTTCAAGATTTTTCTGATCTTTGATTTTCAATAATTCATAATAAATCTAGTTCTTATCGAAAAATCATGAATCTTATATCAATAAATTCTATTTTCTCTATAGATTCTGAATATATAATTTTTGTAACCTTCTGACATCTTTTGATTCTCTAATTTTATAGAAATTCAACTATTGGTCAAGGTCAACGATTTGACTTTGACTTTTGACTTTTCTCTGTCAAATCTGAGATCTTAAATCTTAAAATTCCCTATTTAGTATATTAATATCATTTCTATTCATAAAATCTCATCGATACTTCTTTAAAACCTCTTTTAAACCTAAGTTTGACCAAGTCAAGTCTGAAATAATAGTCAACCTTGTTCTTTGTGGATCGACTCAATACTTACACTTTATTTGATTTTATATCTTTGTCATTGTGAGTTGAGTATTATAAATTTTATTTGACCAACGTTTCTATGTTTTAACGACACACAAACGTTTCGGCAAAATGGCGTCGTTGCTGGGGAGCATTTGTTATTGATTTGATTGCTTGATTTCGAGGTTATATTTAGGTTTCTGTCTTATGTTGTTTACTGACCTATAGAGAATTAATCAGACTCTCTCAGTGGTGGAAAAGGTATAGCGAGGTAAGATCACTCATTTTTGCCCATTATTTGACATTTTTTGGTGCAAATTTGGTAATATACTTGGTGCTTTTCACTTATTTGAGACGAGGATATCGATACATCTCAGATTCATTCTCTGTTATTAGTGGCTTATTAGCATTATTATCTGTAGTAGTGTGATTTTTTTGAAAGTGTGTAGCTTGATCTATCTTTTGGTGGAGTAGAGTGAAGCATTTACATTTGGAACATCACACTTTTCGTCTAACCCTTTTCTGACTTTCTTATATATATATACTTGATGTTCTGTGATCTTTTTGATATAGATATGAATAGGCATCCTAGGAACTGAGGAGGACGAGAAGGACATCAGAATCCGTGACCCACGAGGCATACAAGGAACAACGCCTTGTATGAGGACCTCTTCGTCACATCAGCACATTCTAGAGCTCCATTAGAGGCTTCTAGTGATTCTATCCCAGCCATCGCCACACCAAGGCGAGGAGGGCCGATAGACGCCCCTCTTCCCGTTGAGAGAATGAGACGACGTCTTAGCGATTACGCAAGACCGGTCGTCCAAAGGCAGACTACGCGAGTTAATGCCCCTCTTCAACAAGGTGCGAATTTCAAAATTGACTCACATATTCTTGGCCGTTTGCCCACTTTTCATGGACTACCATCGAAGGATCCGTATCGACATGTGGACGAGTTCAGTGAGGTGTGAGAATTCAACCAATTCCACAATGTCCCCTCCGAGACGGTCAAGATGCGCTTCTTCCCCTTCATGCTTAAGGAAAGGGCAAAGGAGTGGTTTTTCTCCTTGGGCCTCGAGTTTGATTCATGGAGAGATATGGAAGACACATTTTTGCGTAAGTACTACTTGGTAGGTAAGACTAGTGCCGTGAGACGAGCCATATGTGAGTTCTCACAAGGGTCGGGTGAGGTTTTCTACGAGGCATGGTAGAGACTTAGAGATCTCTTGAGACAGTGTCCGCATCATGGTATACCTAAACATGAGATTACTCATATTTTTTATGATGGTTTAGGTGCACCTGACAGATATTTTCTTGATGCCGCTAGTGGAGGCACATTCATGAGCAAATATGAGGATGAAGCCCTCGAGTTGATCGAGTTGGTGGAGGAGAATGTCTATCATCATGCAGCTAAATCCCTTAGAGGACGGAGCGCTCCCGCGAAGGGAGGGATGTTGGATGCGCAGGCGGCAGAAACAGGTATGCTTTTAGATAAGAGTGAGAAACTGACCAGAGGCACATAACTTGATCATGGATTTGCTTAAGATCTGACCGGATCTGATGGCCTCGCGCCAATTTTACATGTCGATGTCTCTCCGTGTTCGCATTGCTCTAGTTTTGATCACGTTGAGCTGGATTGCCCCGTGATGGCAATCCAAGGTCCATTTCCATTTTGGTCAAACCCTACTACATATCCAGGTTTGAGCCAAGCGGGTAGGTCAAACTACCTGAATCAAGGTTATTCCAGTTTTCATAACTGCTACTTTCCGGTAGACTTTATTATCATGGATATGAAATCCACGAAGGATTTCATCGACTCTCCCATCATACTAGGGATACCATTTTTAGCTACCGCGAAAGCGATCACGGATTGGGGCAAGGGCGAAGTTATATTTCAGGTTGGAGATAGCACGATGAAGGTGAGCATCAACAAGTTGATGCGACATCCTTCACATGAGTCCGATGAGGTAGGCGCCGTTGATATTTATGAGGATCCGGAGATTACGAGTTGTATCGAAGAGACGATGGTGGCTATTGAGGACGAGAGCTTCAAGGAGCCCGAGGATGATCCATTTCCCTCCAGAAAGGTGGCACCTGAGCTATAAACTGCTACCTTCTACATTGAAATATGTTTTTCTTGATCATCATTGCGCTAACCTGGTTATTATATCCTCGCAGATAGATCAGAACCAAGAGGAGAGATTATTGGCGGTCTTGCGAGGAAGGAAGGAAGGAAGCAATCGGATGGAATTTGTCAGACTTTAATGGAATTGATCCCTCTTTGTGCATGCATCGCATTTTCCTAGAGGAGGACTCTAATCCTTCTAGAGAGGCACAAAGACGGCTAAACCCTAAGGTATGGGATGTCGTTAAGGATGAAATCCTTAAATGGCTTAATGCAGGCATCATATATTTCATCTCCGACAGTCCATGGGTCAGTTCGGTGCATGTTGTCCCCAAGAAGACAGGGATCACTGTGACGACAAATGACAGGGGAGAGGAAATTCAAAGGCGTCTTTCGACGAAGTGGCGAGTATGCATAGACTATCAGAAGTTAAACACAACGACTAAAAAGGACCACTTCCCCCTGCCATTTATTGACCAAATTCTTGACAAAATTTCAGGTCAAGGATTTTATTGCTTCTTAGATGGCTACTCCGTGTACAATCAGTTAGCGATACACCCCGATGATCAGGAGAAGACGACATTTACATGTCCATTTGGCATATATACATTTCAGCGCATGTCATTTGGACTATGTAACGCTCCTTCTACTTTTCAGAGGTGCATGATGGCCATCTTCTCTGATTTTATAGGAGAGAGCATGGAGGTCTTCATGGAGGACGTTTCAGTTTTTGGGCTGAGTTTCGATGCGTGATTAGAGCACTTAACGCAAATCCTCGACGTTTACGTTAAGAAACGCCTAGTCCTTAGTTGGGAGAAGTCCCACTTCATGGTAAGAGAAGGTATAGTGCTTGGGCATTTTGTCTCAAGCAATGGTTTGGAAGTAGACAAGGCCAAGGTTGAGGTGATCCAAGACCTTGCACTCCCTAAGTCGATAAGAGAACTTAGAAGTTTCCTAGGGCATGTTGGCTTTTATCGTCTCTTTATTCAAGATTTTGCTAAAGTTTCAAAACCACTGACTTCTCTTTTGTGCAAGGAAAAATATTTTATCATTGAGGAAGAAGGGAAGCACGCCTTTATGCAGCTGAAGCGATCATTAGTTAAAGCACCTATTTTACAAAGTCCTAATTGGGACTTACCTTTTGAGATTATGTGTGACGCTTCTGATTTTGCAGTGGGCACAATTTTGGGGCAACGGATCGACAAGAAGCCGACTGCAATATGTTACGCAAGCAAGACGCTAGCCGACGCTCAACTTAATTACACTACTACGAAGAAGGAGTCGTTAGCGGTCGTCTTTGCTTAGGAGAAGTTTAGGCCGTACATCTTGGGCAGCAAGGTCATTGTATACACGAATCATGCCGCATTGAAGTACTTGTTGTCCAAGAAAGAGGCTAAACTGCGACTGATTTGACAGGTTCTTCTTCAAGAATTCAATTTGGAGATCAAAGACAAGAAGGGAAGTGAGAACTCAGTGGCTGATCGTTATTAATTACTTAGTCACAAAATCTGTTCCTTAGTATTGGAACACGCATCAAAAGAAAAAAAATTCCTTTGATATTCGATATTATTTTTGGGAAGAACCCCAATTGTTCCATGTAGGGGCTGATCAGATTATTCGGCGATGCGTTCCGAGGAGGAACAAGAGCATATTCTATCAATGTGTCACTCATATTTATGTGGAGGACATTTTGCGTCGAGAAAGACTAGAGCGAAGGTGCTACAAAGTGGCTTCTATTGGCTAACTCTATTTAAAGATGCGCTCAAGTATTGCAAGGAATGTCTAAAGTGCCAATCCACATTGAACATCTCAAATCAAGATGAAATGCCCTTGCAAACCATCCTTGAGGTAAAAATTTTTTATCTTTGCGGGATTGACTTTATGGAACCATTTCCACTGTCGGATGGAAAATAGTACATTCTTGTAGCGGTGGACTATGTGTCCAAATGGGTCGAGGCGATACAGACGAGGACAAACAATCATCAAGTGGTTAATAAGTTTATTGTTAACAATATCTTTTCTCTATTCGGTTGTCCTAGAGCTATTATTAGTGATGGTGGATCTCATTTTACTAACTCTCATTTCAGGAGTTTACTTAAGAAATATGGAGTTCACCATCGCGTCACGACCTCGTATCACCCCCAAGCGAATGGCCAAGTAGAAGTTAGAAATAGAAAAATTCAAGAATATATTGAAGAAGATCATTCGCACCGATGGAAGAGATTGGGCAGCGAAGTTTCCAGATGCTCTAAAGGCCTACCACACCGCATTAGGCTCATTTATGGCAAACCTTGCCATCTCCCCGTCGAGTTAGAGCATTGAGCATATTGGGCCATTAAAAAGCTCAATCTATCTCTTGATCAAGCTGGAAAAGAAAGACTTCTACAACTTCAAGAGCTCCAAGAATTACAGAATGAGTCGTATCAAAATGCCGAGATTTATAAGGCCAAAAATAAAGCCTTTCATGACAAGCACATTAATAGGAAAACTTTTCATGTTCATGACAAGGTATGACTTTATAATTCTTGTCTTAAACTCTTTCCATGGAAGTTGCGCTTTAGGTGGGATGGTCCATATGAGGTCCTTAAAGTGTTTGATAATGGATCGGTCTTGATTTTAGATCCCAAGACCAAAAATTCCTTTCAAGGTAAATGGACATAGGTTGAAAAAATATATTGGTGAAGAAGGACCCCCACCTCCCCATAGTGAAGAGCTGCAATCCCTTTATATCTCAGCCACTTATTAGTCATTAGAGTAAGTTGCGTCTAGCTAAAGACAGAAAACTTAGCGCTTGTTGGGAGGCAACCCATCGTTATCTTTATTTCTGTATTTATTTTCTACTTTTGTTCTTGTTTTTGCATTTATTTTTACTTTTATATTTGTTTTTGCTTTGATTTTTGTTGTTGTTTTTCTATAAGTTCAGTAGGTGCTAAGGATAAGAGAACATTAAAGGAAGAAATTCAGCCCCAAAACAACTCCACAAATGAAGAGAAGAATGCAAACGATGCAAATTCCCGCTAAGTTTTTCTTTTATCCCCTATGTCTCTTTTCCTTTTTACTAGTGTTGCATGCCATGAATAATGATTGTCATCACTTTTCCATGAGCATGCTGATTTTTATTGAGGACAGTAAAAGGAATGAGCATGGGGGGGGGGAGTTTTCTAAAAAACGTAAAATTTTTAAAATTTTTACATTCATTTATTTGGTGTTCTATGCATGATCTGATTTTTAAACATATGAACAGCAACATGATTTCTCCAAAACCACATGAAATGTTAAAGCATAGAGTATATTAACACCTTCACTTGTTTAGAAAGTTGTGGGGAAGAGCAACCTTAAGTGTTATGTTGAGGAGGTGGTAGAGTCGATGGAATTATGGATCTAGGTGGTAGTATGTTGAGGAGGTGGTAGTAGCGATGGATAGAATTAGAAAGAAAGAAAAAGAAAAAAATAGAATTAGGATGAAAGAAATAAAAAGAATAAAAAGAAGTAGAATTAGACTGGTAAGCTACCTCCCATGTGTTTTAGCCGACTCTATTTTATAGCCATTATGTATGAAAAGGATGATGCTTGTTTCTACTTCTTGTGCCCTTATCATTCATGTCCATAGTGCAAGGAGGAATCGACAATTGGTTTGGTATGATGAATTTTTTTAGTTATTTATATTTCTATTACTATGTAGAGCAAGAGGATTCTTAGTTCATTTGGTGGATTAAAGTGTTTTCCGGAGGAATGCCGTGACCCTAAGTTTCTAGTACATTACTGTCTTCTTGGCATCATTTAAGGTAGAACATTCATTTCAGATTCTATTAATGCTTAACCCATGATTTTCTAAAGTTGTTAGTCCTATTACACATTCTTCTTCTTTCCATTGCTAAGGGACTAGCAATGATTTAATTTGGGGGTGTGATAACATGCATTTACAACTTAAATTATTACCCTATTTAACTCATATTCATGCATAATTTATGTGAATATGATGCATGTTTATCATATTTTTTATGAATTTTCGCCATTGGTGTGCCATTATACTTGAGTTCATATTTATGCATAAATTAGGGTTAATTATGTGCTTTCTTGATGATTATTTTTTTTTGCAGGGTTAAAGTAATAGGAATTAAGTATTTTCCTTGACTTATTTTGACTTTAGTAGATGATTTAAAGGATTAATTATAAGAAGAAAATTATTGGATGATTAAAAGAGAGAGATCTTAAGGAATGCCTTTATTTTATTTTTAATTCATCCTATATTCTTATTTTAAAATTATATTTTTAATGGCATGATATTAAAAAGAAAAGAAATTGAGATCCAATGGAGAAAATTAGAGATTAAAAGGAGTTGTATTTTAAGAGTTATGGATTTCTGAATTTATTACATAATTTCTTGAATTTTTGAGATTTTTACATGATTTTTTTTATCGATTTTAAAATGCAAAAAATGGGGGTTTATTTCCGCAGGACCGCGGGCTGACGTGGTGCACAAGGCTGACATGGCACGCAGGACCCACGCGGATGCGACGCGGCACGCAAGGCTACGTGGCAGGGCCGCGCGAGCCCACGCGAGGCTCAGGTGACGCACAGGTGGCGCGTACACGTGGCAGGGGCCACGCGAGTCCACGCGGACGCCCGGGTGGCGCCACGTGGTAGGGGGGCTGGCATTTGGAGGGCCCACGAGTTAGTGGGCTCTGGTTATAGGATTGGGGTGGTAACGCAATAGCGTTAAACCGCCCAACCTTATAAACTCATGATTTCCTCCTTTCTCTTCCGTGTGGGACTATGTCCTCGCGGAAAATTAGCTTTGCATGACACGTGGTGGCATCGCAGACGTCGGATGCGATCGCGAGGCATCGATTACGTGGACCCGAGTCCACGAGATCATCATCAGAGCACGTGCGTTAAGGAGTTTTAAGTGGAGGCTTACCTGGAGACCCATGGACGCATTGGAAACATCTGATCTTCATCGGACGTTCAATCGTCAAAATGTATCTTTATCAGACATGGCTCGAGCTCGATCGCCACGCGATCGCGGCTCGATCACCATGCGATCGCGGCTCACGATCATCTCGCATTGGTGGCCCACGATCGTCATGCGATCGTGGCCATCAATCGGCTTTTTAACGGATCAAACGGCCCGCATTTCTCGAGGGAATTTCCTTTAAAAACTGATGTATTCTCCCTTTGAAAACTTAACTCATGATTGAATCGTGAAGGAATTAAGCGATTTTAAAGCAAGATCTTGAGTTCTTCATGTTTAGACTCGATTGCGATCCAATCGGAGTAGGATTGATCACAAACTTCCATAGGGTTTCATCAAATTTTTCCCTTGAACGCTGAATGTCCGTGAGGAAGAAATCGAACAAATTCGCTTCAATCCGTGTGAATTGAAGGCCCCATCATTATGGAAATCGGGTTAGTAGTGAGATTTGATCCATTATCTGGTGGTAATTTAAGTTTTTATTAGTTTTAGAATGTTAATTTTGAGTTTTAAGTCATAGTGTTATTCAATTTTACATAAATTTAATCCAAAATTTTGCTGATTTTGAAAATAGGATATCTCTCTGATTATAATTTCCAATCACCTGATTCGTGATTTCATTCGATTCCTTATTTCATCAGCTTTCCGTGGATATCAAATTCTTCAAATTCTGAGATTATTTGACCCCTCAATTTAACGTTTGACCAAGCACTGTTCATTTTCCAATCCGAATTTGAGTGTTGAATTTCGGGGTCAATTACTTTTAAAATATAAATCGAAATTTGATATTTTTGGTCTCTTTGGAATTCTCTGGTTCCTAGATTTCTGTTGATATATAAATTGTAAGATTTGGATAACATTTGACTAGTCAATTTGAAGATTTTCTCTGAAGTGTTCATTTCGGGATTTTTCTGATCTTTGATTTTCAATAATTCATAATAAATCCAATTCTTATCGAAAAATCACTAATATTATATCAATAAATTCCATTTTCTCTATAGATTCTGAAAATATAATTTTCTTAACCTTATGACATCTTTTGATTCTCTAATTTTACAGAAATTTCAACTATTAGTCAAAGTCAATTATTTGACTTTGAATTTTGACTTTTCTCTGTCAAATCCGAGATCTGAAATCTTAAAATTCCCTATTTAGTATATTTATATCATTTCTATTCATAAAATCTCATTTCTAATTCTTTATAACCTCTTTTAAACCTAAGTTTGACCAAGTCAAGTCTGAAATAAAAGTCAACCTTGTTCTTTGTGGATCGACTCGATACTTACACTTTACTTGATTTTATATCTTTGTCATTGTGTGTTCGGTATTATAATTTTTTTTACTGATTTTTGTGTGTTTTAACGACCGCATAAAACGTTTCGTCACTTAACATGTCAAAGTGTAATATTTAAGGCTAATTTGACATATTTAATGAGTTTGACCTTTGACAACATGCTTTGATGGAAATCCCTTGAGCACTAAGCCTCATACAAGTTCCTTCATCTTGGGGCGAGATGGTAATATCAGCACCACCTTATATTTGAGGTGTGTAGTGAATACAATGATGTTGTGTAGTGAATGAAGCATCTTCTATCCCAAAAATTTTCCCAAGTGAAGATGGTCATCATCCCAAGTGAAAGTATGCATCACTCAGCCTCTCCCTCTAAGGCCTCATTTATACTTTGGGCTCCCATGTGTTTGGAGCAGTCCCTAGTGGGATCATTAACTTTTAATAAATACTTATCTCCTCCACTTCGCCTGGGCATGAGTACCATGAGAAATCGTAACATCCCTCATTTAAATCGCCCAAAATTAATACAAATAAAAATATAATGAGTCTGGCCTATTTCAGAATGAACCATCCTTTATATTAACCCTATTAGAGTGATAGTTTTGATGTGAGTAATTTTATTGAATTGTCATGGGTACATTAAGGAATTATTAATTTTAATTTTCTTCATATCCTTTGATTATTGTAAATCATTACCCTTTTATCTTTCCCATGATTATTTTGCACTAACCCACTAATGCTTTTATTTGAGGCTCATGACTGGGTTTGGTTTCAGGAAAGTAGAAATAATCTCTTCATTCATATCCTTATGATGATCTCAATTTTATTTGTATGCATATCTCTATTTGAGATTCATGGGTGTGCTTTGACCTCAAGAAATCATATATTCATAATTTTTTAGCATATACTTAGTTCCATTTTACATTTTGTCTTGTGTTTTTCCATTAAGGTCATTATCGTAACTATCTTTCCCCTCATTCTAAACTGACTTATTATAAGAGCATTAGGGTTGGATTAAAGGAAGGTACCGAAAAAAAACAAAAGCACGTAGAAAACCTAGAGAATTCAAAAAAGCCCTCTTCTGGCATTCGTGATCTCATTCTTCATTCTTCACGATGGCCGACAAAGATAACGCCCTCTGCTGCATTCTGAAATTTAGTTGCAAAATCATCTTCGTCATTTAGTAAATAGCACGGTTTGTTTTCTTCTTCTGGTCATTCTTCATCAGTAAATCTCAAACATCTTTGCATTTTGTTTTTGACAGATCTCCATATATTCATAATTTATTCTTTCTTTTTCCCATTTGTTCACTAGCACTTTTTGCATATTATTCTAATCGCTTGTCCATTCTCTTGATTTTGTCTTCTATCCATCGTTTTTTAACTGATCGACTCGAGCCTTTTAGACCTTCGCCCTTCAAGTTTAGTTGTTTTGTTTTTAAGTTGTGCTCATCTAAGTTGTGTTTCTTCTTTAATCTAGATCTCTGATTATTGTTCTTATTTATTTTTATTTTAATTATATATATAAGCATCTAATTGTGGTCTTAGAATCATAATTTTAGTGGCAAATACCCTTTAGTCTAAATTCATCTATTTGTTTTGATTCGTGCAATCTTTTATTACATCTGGTCTCCATAATTGAATTGCTTATCTCTTTAGTTGCAGTCGTTAGTGTCTCCATCAACTTATCATTGTTTTTTGTTTAGTTGTCACGGATTATTTTAATTTGTCGAATAGTAGTTATTTCAATTTTTAGTTGATTCAGTTTATAGAGTTAATTCAATTCTGAGTTGATTCAATTCTATTCAACAGATTTATAGAACTTGTTAGTTTATATTAGTAAATTGCATCTCAGCCAACTACAATCATTTAAAGTTGTGTTCTTGTACTTTCATGATTTTATATATCATTGTTCATCTTTAATATTTTGTTGGTTGAGACTAATTGTCAAGGCTGAGTGGAGTTTCATATAACTCTCTCCAATTTGTTTCATATCATTGTTTACTCATTTAGAATTTAGGTTAGCTTTGTTTGATGTGTTAATTAGATTTTATTCAGTGGAAATTATACAATAAGCTATCTCTAGAAAGGTGTATCAATCTAATTAGTTCATCCTCACAGTCAACCGAATAGAGTCAGAGCCAACCGTGTTAAACACAGTCAAGCATACTGAGTCAAAGTCAACTTCATTAGTCAAAGCCAACCATACATAGTTAGACTCAACCTTGTTAGATACAATCAACCATCCTAAGTCCGAGTCAATTTTATCAGTCAACGCCAATCATACATAGTCAAATTCAACCCTATCAGACATAGTCAACCGTGCTCAAGCAAAGTCAACATTATCAATCATAGTCAACCATATTAAGTCAAAGTCAACCCTAATAAAAAATTCAACCATACTCAGATAGAGTCAACCTAATCAATCAAAGTCAACCATACATAGTCAGAGTCAATTCTATCAATCAAAGTCAACCATATTGAGACAGAGTCAACCTTATTAGTCAAAGTCTACCATATTAAGTCAAAGTCAACTAATTAGTCAAATTCAAACAGAATAAGTCAAAGTCAACTATTATAAGTCAAAGTCAACATGATTAGTCAAAGTCAACCATATTAAGTCAAAGTCAACTTGATTGGTCAAAGTCAACCATTCTCAATCAAAGTCAACCTGATTAGCCAAAATTGACCATACTTAGTCAAAGTCAACCATTCTCAAGTGAGTTAGCAAACAAGTCTCTCAATTATAAGTGTTTCAGTCGTGAATTTTGTTGTGCCTTATCTCATTTGTTGCATCTAGTATAATTAGTATCATCTAGATAGACATACATCTTCATTCACACATACACTTAGATACTTGAACAAGTCTCACTGGTTGAGGCATTGAGGAGTTGAATCTCTAGAGCGAGAAGTCTAGAAGGAATCAAAAGACAAGATCTTACATTATTGAAGGTCGGCGGCACAATCGGAAGATGCACGATAGGACTTGCAGAGACACACGATATGGTGTGGAGATCAGCCCGAGGGGGTCGGGGCATTTAGAATTCGAGGAGGTCAAGGCCTGGGGGGTAGTGTCGTAGTATCAGGTAAAGGTGAGTGTCAGGGTTGCCGTTGGGGGCGAAGCCTGAACTTGTATAAACATTGTCCTTCACCCATCTATGGGATTAGAGGATTAGGTTTCCTTATTGATAGGATTAGAGGCTCCTAGGAAATAGCACTTGGGACTAGATTAAGGGATATTAGGTCCCCCAACTAGTATAAAAACATTCATGCATCGTGAGGCAAAGCGGAGAGTGATAAACAACGAATCACCAAAAAGGAACTTTAGAAAACACAAAGATTCACTACTAACTAATTCACCCCCTCACCCTTGTTAGTTAGCATTACCACCGTATCGGGAACTTCAAGCCCTACTTTCTTGAGATTTTGAAATTGAAGATTTAGGTAAATAACTAATATGCATAAAATTATAATCAACTATTTTAATTCAATCTTATTATTTAGAATAGTGGCGAGCTGAGGTCAAATCCATGGGGAGGAATGTTTAAAGATTGAAATGAAGTATTTATTCTTTTGGTATTTTTAACCTAAGAAAGTGGAAATTATTGATGAAAAGAAGGGAGACATATGTGAAGATGTGGTTATCTGGCAAATACTTCCAATGTTCGACAAAAAATTCTTGATCAAATAGTGGAATGGTGATTTAGGGTTAAAGATGTCAAAATGTGGATATAAAATATTGAGAAAATGGAAGTGATTGAAATGAATAAACACTAATATAAGTTTTTGATCAACTCAATATTGGGGTATTTTTAATCATTATTTTGAATCGATTTTATGCAACAATATTTATAATTCTCCCACTTCCCCTAGGCAAGATGACCATGAGCAATGTAAAATCCCTGGTTTAAATTGCCCAAAATTAATACCAAAAAAATAATGAGTTTGGCCTATTTCAAAATCAACCATCTTTTACATTAGCCCTACTTTCTTGAGGTTTTAAAATTGAAGATTTAGGTAAATAACTAATATACATTAAATCATGATTGTTGAAAGTGCAAGTTCACGTAGAAAAAATTATACCCAACTCTTTGAATTCAATCTTAAAAGTTTAGAATAGTGGCGAGTTGAGGTCTAATCCATGAGGAGGACTGTTAAAAGATTGAAATGTAGGATTTCTTCTTTGGTATTTTTAAACTAAGAAAGCGGATATGATTGATGAAAAGAAGGGAGACATATGCGAAGATGCGGTTATCCATCAACTATGTTCGATCTCCTTTCGAAGACAAAAAATTCTTGATCAAATAGTGGAATGGTGATTTAGGTTTGAAGATGTTGAAATGTGGATAGAAAATATTGAGAAAATGGAAGTGATTGAAATGAATAAACCCTAATATAAAGGTTTTGATCAACTCGATTTTGTGGTATTTATAATTAATGTTTTGAATCAATTTCACGCAACAATATTTATAATTCCATAGTTCGAATAATGTTAAAGTAATGTCCAAATTTAAGGAGTCTAGGTAATGAGATTAGTGTTGGGTTTGTAGGTTGATAAACTTTTGGCCACATAATATCTATCAATTAGTGCTTTTATGGAGTAGAGGTACTATTATGGGGAGAGCATCAATAAAAAGGTCTTTGGAGAAATATGTAAGGACGAAGAGAACAGAATTATAACTATAAATATTTTTCTATTTTGTGAGAAATTTTGAGAAAAATATTGAGAATAGAATGGTGAAATAGAGAAGTGAGAACGATGGAATGGAAGATAATAAAAGAATGGTGAAAATTAAGAAATCGGGCAATTAGTAAATCAGGTAATGATGAGAGATTGTTTGAAGAAAAGAGAACAACTATAGAATCTAAAAGGGAAATAGAGTTTTTACTATTTATAGAGGGGATTTCAAATAAGACTTAGATATGAATCCTCACATAGACCCCATTTTTTATGCTAGTCCAAGGCCAAGTGATACTAGACTTGTTACGATCGTGATCCTCTACTTGATCTTTCCCTCCACAAAAATTTGCATACCAAACAATACCAAGCTTGGGCCTAATGATTAATAGAGAACCAAAAATCAACAAAGAAGGAAGAAGAAGATTCTTTCATATATTAGGTTTACAAGTTCCCTTGGATTAATGATGGAGATTTAGTCTTTATGGGTGCCACCAAATAAATAGTAGAGATTAGATGCATAGGTCACGATCATATCTACCACTCTTTGAGAGGTGGTAACCTTACCACTTCCCTAAAGAGGTGGGCTTACCCCTATAAACATCAATTCTTCTTTAAAAAATAGGGAATATCTAAATTGATTAATAATAAATAAAATAGAAGAAATTGGACCTCTTTGACCCTTTAAAACTGCCTTTGACCACCTTTGACTTTTCAAGAATCACTTTGACCCTATTTTCAAGAATAACGATGTGATTAGTTTCATAAAAAGGTGGAATGGGTTGACCCCACCTTAGAAGGTGGCTGATTAACCTCCGACAAAGGTAGAAATATTTGACCAACCTCCTAAAAAGCATGAAAGGTTTGACCAAGCTCCTAAAAAGTTGAAAAGGTTGGACCATGCTCCTAAAGAGGTATAAAGGTTCACCAACCTCCTAAAAAGGTAGAAAGGTTTGACTAAACTTCTAAAAAGGTGGAAAAGATTGAACAACCTCCTAAAAAGGTTGTTCTTCCACTCCGTCCAGATAACTTGCATCTATTCTCTCATTAAAATTCACTGAAGTCCTTGCATCCACATAACTCATAAATATGTGAGAACACAACAATTTGGCTTCAAATAGGATTAGTCTCATAATATAATCAAAATGTTGGAGCCATGTAATAGGCAACCATTTCCAATGATTAGGGGGGCACTACTATAAGCGTAGGCGCCTGGCTACATCTTGACCCCTATCCCATTCAGCCATATAGAAATACATAATCTCATTGTTACATTTTATTAACACTTAAACATGATAAATGAGGCATAAATGCAACTTATATTTTAGAGTTACTACGTTTGTTATAAAAACTCGCTCAAGTAATGCTCTCTAATCAATCACTCCTTTGAGAGTTTATACATCACTTCATGAAGGCCTAATAATAATAAAAAAAGATACATTTAAGAACTAATACTCCTCTTAATGACACCATGTAAAGGCTAACTGGGTGCCACATTATGCCACCTCATCGTACCACACATACATGATACCATATCAACGTGCCATGTCAGGATACGCAAATAAATAAAATTTTTAACTTAAAAATATATGAAAAATCCTTAAAAATAATAGATAAGCATGAAAATTTTGAGAAAATTCAAGAAATTTCATTAAAAAATTTATAAAGATAAAAAATTCAAAGAAAATAAGAAAACTAAAGAAAAACCCCTTAAACTTCAAATAATCATATCTTTTCTTAACGAACTACTTTTTAGTTGAAATTTTAGCCATTTTGATCCCCATTTTGTCTTCTTTTTTATCATTTGAAATAAATATTAAAACAATAAAGAAGGTAAATTTGTGCGAGAAATCACTTGAAGTCTTCTTCTATCTTTGTCCTTGTTGTTCTTCATTGATGCCTAGGATCATGTAACTGATACAAACATGTTTAATTTATCTGTGTTTGACCTCAAAAAGGGCAAAGATTAATAATGTAAAAAATTAACCTCAAGTTAATATAAATTCAACTTATAAACGATATGATATGATGAATGCAAAAATTTTATCAAAACATTATAACATGTATAATAATGATGTGAATTATGCCTTAAAATCATCAATAAATTATGAATTAAATGTGTAAAAATGCATGTTATCCAATAAAAAATATGAATAATAAAGGATGAAGGATTTATGTCAAGTCAACTTATAAATTGAAATATTTTGTCTTTCAAAGTCAAATTAGGGGTTTTGAAGAATAAACAATTAATTCTCTTTTTATAATGTTATAAGACACAAATAGAAAAGTAGGCAAATGCCCATTTTGATCAAGAAAATTTTGTGAAAAAAGACTGATTTTGAATATCTGAATAGAATTCTAAGGTTTAGGGATTTCTTTTGAAATTTTCTCAGATTTTATGATTTTTATTGAATTTTTTATGTGAAGGGTTTTTCTTAAAAAAAATTGACACCTCTTATGAAGTGTGCATAATTGGGGTATGCCATCTGTCTAAGGGTGCATAAGGCGCTCAATGCAAGCAGTTGATAGGTGCGGCTGACATGGCAACTAACATGCTCGGTAAGTATGTCTCCTTATTTGAAAACCCTAGAATCTTTCTTTTCTTTCATTCCAAAACCCTATCACTAATACGGGCCACCTGATTTTTCCAGGGAAGATCTAATGTTCTACGATAAAATATGCATGATATCATTGACAATAACGCCAGTAGGAATGGTTTTTTGATTGATCATTACCCCAATCTCAATCATACAATCATAAAGCCTACTCTAATCCTCAACTAAGATCTCTAGACTAACCATTTGTGAAAACATGTGGATGATGATGAAACACTTGATTAATTGATGCGATGGTCAACTATATGGAGGAGTGGTGTACAAAGACAGATTGAGAGAGTTTAATTTTTTATGAGCTAAAGAAATTATCATAGGAAAGAGATATAAAAGTTCACTTTGTGTTCAAGCCATGAAATACCAAAAAATTGCGACGAAGAGGAAGAATACTAGGAAGAATAAATTGAATCCCCTACAACATGCATGAGACTCGGCCTAATGGAATACCACTATCTGTTTATCCTGAGAGAGATGGGATTTGGCTCCAGCATTCGGAGCAAAGGTGTGGTCAATATTTATTTTAATGTATATTTAATGTGTATTTAATGAAGGATCGACACTCAAAAGCAAGCGCCACGCGAAGTCAACAGGCATGGCTCCAGCAGGATCGCGGAAGTAGTCAGTATTTCCCAAGTCGAATCCATGAAGAAACAATGGCCCATGCCGGAAGTAAAATGAGAAAACCGGGATAAATCTTACTAAGTCAAGTAATATTCCACAGAATACAATCTCTTTGAATGTCTTAGAATTTTTTTAAAATGTGACCCGTTCTACTCACTGCTCCCCGCGGAATAATAAAGAGCCTTCCTTTGCTTCAACGGCAGCCATTGCTCTACCTTGCTCTGACCATTTCTTGCCTTCAACGGCAGCCATTTCTGTACCTTGCTCTAGCCAGTTTCTTGCCTTCAACGGCAGCTTGGCAGACGTCAGCCGGACGCTTCAAGGATAATTTGTGCCCTTTGGGTTAGCGGTCCTATCGAGATCCTAGAGAGAGAGAGAGAGAGCGGACAGAGACAGAGGCCTATTTCCGTTCTCGCTTCTCTAGCCTCTTGACCAGCATCTCCAGCGCCTCCTTCATCCACGTCTCTTTGCACTTCTCTCTAACCTCGCCCACGTTCACCTACCAGTTGAAAAAATACAGAAGAAATTAGCTATCACGCATGAGAAAAATTCGCCGATTAGTCCTTACCCATTTCCGCGTCCGGGTTTCCATCTCCGGCCATTGGAGCATCTCCTCCTCCACGTTCAAGGGGAACATAAACCCTAATCTGTACTCGTCCTGCGTCTTACTCTTGTACCTCCATTTGCCAAGGAGACTCTGCGATCAAGAAGCATTTTCTACCTTAGAACAACGATCGAATCCCGGCTGCACCTCAATAACTAACCTCGACGTTTCCTTGGACTCCGGCTTCCTCCATCGCCTCTCGACGAACAGCATCTTTCTGAGATTCGTCGATCTCCCAACCTCCCTGGATTTCGATAAAATCAACCCTCGATTTCTAAAGAGAGATTGAGAGTTGACCGATTACCTTCGGGAACAAGATCGCCTGACCCTTCTGCGAGCTGATGACGAGGACTTCGAGAGACTCGTCCGCCTTGAATTTGTACGGAATACACCTAAATTCACGTTCAAAAAGCATCAGAATGGAGATTTCTCTAAGAACGAAATGAGGGAGGAGAGGAAGGAAGTACCCCACAACGAGGCGACGACCATTTCTGGTGTACCGCTGCAACTCTCTCCCTTGACGGGCAACTTGCAATGATCTCCCACTCGATTCCGCAGACCCCTCTTTTCCTTCAGAGCATTTCTCAGACATCTCCGACGGCAGGGTTTTCCGGGGCTGCCACAGAAACCATTTCCCTCGATGGAATCATCCTCTCCCTCCTCTACCGAGCTTCGAAGGAATCCGTGCCTCGAGACGATAATTGAAAAAAACGGTCCTACCCACAACCCTCCGAGCCCCTCAATTTATAGATCCTCGGGGGACCTACATCCACCATTGAAGCATCTTCAAGATGTCTATATCTCTCTAGTTTTTCTCTTTCTCTCTCTTCGCCCTATTAAATGCGCCCGCATTAATGCTTCGCCGAGAGCTCCGCAGCACATAGATCAGCAGAACCCTTTTTCGATAAAAATCATTAATCGCAGGAGTTCAACGAGGAATTTACTTTTGGCTTTTCCGAGATTCTTCCGAGTTCTGGGTGGTATTTTAGGATGCCTAAATCCGGGGTCGACCGGTCGGAGATCATCTGTTGATTAAGGCAACCGAGCAGTGAAGATTTGAAGGCCGATGCCGCGTAGGAAGTAGATCGGTTGACACGTCAGGACTGGAGCCGATAACGAGAGACCGGCCCTCGAGAAAGTCAACCCCTGGGGTCTGACCTCGTCAAAATGGAAGAGTTGTTGACTGACCTCGCTAGGCCTGGGGATACCATGTTCTAGTGGGCCTCTTCTTTGTCCTCTGATTGCATGATTGAAATGACGGCAGCATGGACGGCCGTCTGATTTTTCCTCACGGTTCACGGGAGTTTACTCGTCGAAATCTCGTCAGCATTGCTTCTGTCGGTTTCGAGAGTTCGCATCTGATCTTCCTATCCTCATGTTCCATTGGGGATGACTAGATCCTTACATTCTTTGCTGTCGCCATCGTCATCCACTGAACGAACCTTGCAACTCCAAAGCCGGGATGCGCCTAGGAAAAGGAGAGGGATGAGTCGTCTGCGACCTTTAAACGAACATTTCCGGTTTCGACGTCTTCTCGAGTTTGCTGTGCGGAATATTTGACGCATAGGCGATGTAGGGACTAGATAGATAAACAGGCAGACAGATAGATCGATGGATCGATTTTAAAAGAGAAGAAAATAGAGGGAAAGAGGATAAGATTGATAAAGATTGAGTTACAGAGAGAAAGGAAACTCGGAGGAGAAGATCAGAGAGAGAGAGAGGACGATCGAGATAGAGAGAGATACGAGAAAGATAAGAATAAGAGAGATAGTGGTTGAAAGGAAAATATGAGAGAAGGAAAAGAAAGGATAGGGGAAGACTATACTGACCGGAGACTTCGTGTATTCCATTGTGAAGAGATAAGAATCTAATATTTGAAAAAATAGTCTTAACTTCTCGTCTCAAAGAGGCCCAAAATTTCAAATTATGTATTCCATTTCACCCACTCAAAACTAGCTTATGATATCCTAAAATCGCATCAAGATTAATTCTTGGAGTGATCGCATGAAATGATCTATGGCTAACCCCCGTATAAGAGCCCGAGAATCCTTGAGCACTCTTAGATCCTGATCAATGTATTTGTCAAGTCGGGAGAGATCTCTCGCGTAATTCCTCCCTACCCGCTCCAGCTACTTAATCATTGTTGCGTCTCTTCCAGTTCTTAATCATTGTCTGGAAAGAAAACTATCGTCAAAGTGCTTTCTTTCCTGTCACAGTTCTAGATAATCCATTAGAAAGTCTGATCGCGGACGTCACCGCTCATTCAGCTCAAAGACGCCAAGAAGATCTGAACCTTCTTTTTTTAGCTCCAATGGACGCGGGCAAGCTTAGAGTTCTTGTTTCGCCGGTTTTCGCTGGAAATGTCGTCTAATTGATCCACACGAATATTCTTTCTGGCCAAAAGCAGGACCAAAGATTGACAAGCAAAGAAGAAAAAGAATTGTTCTCTTTGAATTTAAGAGCAGTCGTCCTTATTTCAAATGCCAATAATCTGTTTATAAGGATGATAAGTATGAAATGCTCTCTCTCTCTCTCTCTCTCTCTCTCCCCCCAACCAGTGGGTTAGAATTTCCCCGAGAAAACAGTGTCTTCTCCTGAAGACAGAACGGTGCATCAAGTACCGTGATTCTGATTATCAGATTGTAAGCGATGCTCAACATTGCCTTGATTCTGTTTATCGGAAGAACATGCCGCGTCAACCTGCCAAAGACGGTTCCTTTTTCGCGATTCCAACCGATGCCTATTACAGCTATCTGCCGTCTCTTCCTTCGGTCATTGTCTACTGTAGATTCGGAGAATTTTTCGTTGTTTTTCGATCTCTAGAGTTCTGTAGCGCCTTAGTGGAGGTACCCTTTTGCTCTTTATCTTCTCCATTACAGTCCTCGGCTCTCGGCTTCCAAAAGGAGAACTTATGAAGCCGCCGGCGGCCGCCGGTAGATGGTAGCACTGCAACCCCCACTATCGTACCGCACGCGGACCCCTAAATTTCTCCAGAAAACTTCCAAGCGGAAAAACTGGAGATAAATCTACAACGGCGGCCGGCGGACTACGATAATAATGATTCGCCAACTTTGCAGGAAACTCCTACAGGCCAAACCCGATATTGACGAGGTGGAAAGGCTTCGCGCTCTGTCTTTCCCCCCAACTTGATCAAAATTCTGCCCACCTACAAACCCTAGGTTCCTAGGCCATTACTGACGAAGAATAAAGTTTTTTGTTCTTCTCCGTCTCCTACGCGTCTAAGACCTAGTCTGCCCAAGGCAGCTTCGCCGACCGGCGACGGACAACGACTAAACACTAGGTCATTGACTTCATTCTTCTTTCTCAGGTTCTTCGACATAACCCAGCTCGCCGATCACGACCCGAGTCACTGCTGACGATAACACTCGTATCATCTCTGGAAGATCATGGTGGTCGCCATCGGTAGAACAAAAGACAAGGTTCTTTTATTGAAATTTTCTTCGGAAGCGTAGCACGGCGTCCCACGGCAGCGAGAAAGACGCAAAGACTTCGTCATTGGCGACGCACAGACTTCGTCATTGACGCAAAGACTTATTCGCCTTGTCACATCGTCCTTTATCCGAGTTCTTGTCCGAAATGCCGAATCTAGATGAGCCCCATTTTCTCTTTAGAAGTCTCGTCGTCATGGAAATGGCTCCCACTGGCAAGAAGTTTCTGCGCAGAACTTCCAAAATTCGGGCATCCTCTATCTGGTAGCTTTGAGTTATCTCAAACGCACGCGACATGCTTTACTGACTTCCGTTGGTCAGAAGATTCGTTTTCTTCTGGGCTCCTCAGCATTGGGAACCGATGACCTATTCTTCTAGATGACCTTCTGCATGCAAATTCTCATCGTGTGCATGATGCAGAGATAGGCCCCATCGTCAGGCTGGGCAGATGCAACCTGCCGACCCTAATATCATTAGACTTTTCTTGTAGAGAAGTCTACACAAAATTTCAATGGCTTTTCTTGAAAGTGGAACAGAATAGTGAAAAAGAATTACGTTGAATTATTCGAGTTCTTGTGCGAGATGCCGAATCGAGATGAGCCCCATTTTCTCTCTAGAGGTTCTCGTCGTCAAGGAAATGGCTCCCACTGGCAAGAAGTTCCCGCGCAGAACTTTGAAAATTCGGGCATCCTCTATCTGTCAGTTTTGGAGTCATCTGTCACGAAGCGCGAGGTAAGTAGTGCTAAATGAAGAAGCGCATTGAGGATGCCCTCTTCTTGCTCTGAAGATTTCTTGACACCCAAAAAATATGGGCCGGCAACTAACTAGGGATTTAAGCTCATTTTCAGAAAAGAGGAAAAGGAAAAAAAAAAAAAAAGTGCCCTTGCTAAAATCATTCTTCAACACTCCCCCTCAAGCTTGTAGATGGAGATTTCCTTTGTTCCTCCACAGCAAGCTCGTACTTATTGTAATTTGTTAAAAAAAAATAACCAAAGGAAAACAAAAATATCCTGCACATCTGAAAATACGAAAAAAACTATATTTTCTTACTTTCTCTCTTAATCCTATAAATGAGGATTTTCCATCCTAAGTTTACTGCATGAATTCTTAAATTGAGATATTTCTAGTCCTTTAGTAAGAATATTTGCTCTTGTTTTTCCCATAATATGTCCTAGTTTTTGCTCTGCTACCCCATTCTATTGAGGTGAATATTTCATGGAGAACTCCTTCTTTATAAAGGAAACGTGATAACTCGGATTACAGAAATCCTTTACATTATCAGTTCTAAATTTTTTGATATTGACACTGAATTGTCTCTATATCATTCTACAAACTTCATGAATTTTATTTTTTCCTCTTAACTTTTGGAACATAAGATATGTCCATGTGAATCGAGTACAGTCATCAACAAGATAGAGAAACTACCTCTATCCCTTTATGCTATTACAGGCTGATGGATCCCATATATCTCAATGAATTATAGTAAATGTAGCTATTGATCTACTGTCAAAAGGAGGATAAATGTCCTCTTATGTTTTGCAAATTCACTAATATCACAGGTCAAAGAGTTTGAATCTAACTTAATCCGAGTTAGAAACATTTTATTCATAATATGAAGGGAAGGATGTCCCAACTACTAGTGGAGCAACTTCACTTGATCTTCTCCAAGTAGTTGTATGGAGCTCACTGCAGCTACCTGATGTTGATTTTTCATGATATAGAGACATTTGTCAATCTTAGCAAGTCCAATCCTCTATTTTGATACCTTGTTAATTAGGAAAGAGTAATCATCAAAACATATAGATATCTCTAGAATTTTTTTCAATTTGTTAACTGAAACTAAACTAATGCAAAGTTTAGGAACATATAATACGTCTTTTATAATTCCTATAGGTTCTAATTTAATTTCCTCCATTCCTGCCACCATGAGGAGTGACTCATCTGCTATTTGGACCTTCCTATTACTAGAACAAGGTGCATATGAAGTAAAATTAGAAGGATTTGGGGTCATCTAGATCAATAGCTCCTTAATCTAAAATCTAGGGTTTATTTCCATACTTTGGATTCTTGAAGTATTGTGAATTACTAATTGAAAAAAATCCTATAATATTGAAATTATAATTCAATACCTAAATTGACCATTGAAGCTACTCCAACGGTTGAGGATGATCCTCCTGCCAAACTCTTTAACTCTTTCATTTCTTTGCATAACTTTTCAAGTACTGATGCAAGAGTGTTACTCTTGTTTGTAGGTGCATCCCTATGTAAATCTATTTCAGAATTCATCACAAAGTGTCCGTGACTCATGTTTGAGGGTTTTCCATGTAACTTCCAACATCTATCTCTAGTGTATCCTTTTCTTTTACAAAAATCATACCAGTGATTTTCTTCATTCCCTTTTTCCTTCTTTACTTGAAAAGTATTAGCACTTATTCTGTGTAATAAATGTTGAATTTATCTGATTTTGTCCAGTGGTTACCCTCATCCTGTTTTCCTCTCGAATGGTTTGAACAATAACTGTTTCAAGATTAGGTTTCTTTTCCATGTTGAACATCTAAGTTAAAAAAACATCAAACTCTGAATTCAAACCAACAAGGAAAAAGGGCACCCTATCCCAAAGTATGTAATTCAAACTCTGAATTCTCGCATCATCTTATTTCTTTGAAAAATTGGAATAGACTTTATCCCAAATTGCCTTACAAGTCTTTTCATATCTAAAAAATTCCACGATATCAACTTTCATAGAGTTCAACAACCAACTAAAAAATATAGAATCGACATTCACCCATTGGAAGTATTTCAAATAAGTAGTTGTGGGCCCTTCCTCCAGTAGATGATGCATTAAATTTCTTGGCTTTCATAATCCTTTCTATATAGCTATTCCATTTAAAATCCTTTATGACCAGTGAATAGATCCATTTCTGCAGTTTTACTGAGTTGCAAAAGCCATATAGAATCATAGGAGACTATTTACACACTTATTCCATTGTCCTTTGTGGTTGATGGCTTTGTCAGCTACGACCGCATCATCATTTTGTGGACTAGTCATCTTGAATTATAGTCTCCAGATTTGTTAATAAGTTCAAACAAAGATTCACAAGTCTAGAGAACTCCCGAGAGAATTCACTAATCAAAGATTCATGAGACTACTCATTGATATCCTCCTCTTAAAATGACGAAATTAATGTTGAGATCGATTTCTTGAATCAAGATCAACAAGATTAACTCCAAAAAAAAAATCAAAACACACACAAAAATTTATTATTTGTGAAATACTTATATTATTACTTATCATATTTTGAAATCGTCCAAATAGGATAAGTTACAATTCAAGAGAAATACTTCCCAAAAGCCGAGGTTGAACACTCGTATGTTCCTTTTTGAACTATAGAAGTATAATTGATTCAAAAATCAGAGAAGAGAATATCAACAGATTTCTTAGAAGGCTTTACTGGCTCAATAACAGGTTAGATCTCACTGTTCTAATACCATGTCATAAAGCACGAGGTAAGTAGTGATAAATGAAGAAGCACTTTGAGGATGCCCTCTTCTTGCTCTAAAGATTTCTTGCAAGCGTTCTTGTTGAAACTCTCCCACGTACAACAAATTGGGAAAAACTAATATTATCTTATTTCATTGGGGATATTAATTTCCCTCCCCATCATATAGAGTCATAACACCCAAAAAAATGGGTCAGCTACTTACTGCATAGGGCTTTAAGCCCATTTTCAAAAGAAAAAAAGGAAAAGGAAAAGAAAAAAAACAATTTAAATGCTCTTGCTGAAATCATTTTTCAACAGTTTTGAGTCATCTCAAACGCACATGACATGCTCTATTGACTTCCAATGGCTGAAAGATTCGTTTTGCTTAGGGACTCCTTACCATTTGGAACCAATGACTTATTTTTTTAGATGACCTTCTAATCATGTGAATGATGCAGAGATAGGTCTCATTATTAGGTTGGGAAGATGCAAGCTGCCAACCCTAAAATCATTAGACTTCTCTTGTAGAAAATACTACACAAAATTTCAAAGGCTTTTCTTGGAAGTGGAACATGATAATGAAAAAGAATTAAATTGAATTATCTTAACCTTAATTGTCATAAAATAGGAATACCCCAAAAAATATGAAATGGGATGAACATTAATTTTCCAAATATCTCCCCTAAAGTTTAAGATAAATCTGTAAAACAGTGAGTAGAGAAACATACTGGCAAGAATTGTGGCCTTAAGTTTTCTCTACAACATAGTGATTTAAACTGTATCGCAAAATTGCATCTTCTTCCATAAACACTTAATCTTGATGGTGATGCCTCCTCTCTAGTAATGTATTGTTCCTCCAAAAGTTCTTTCATAGCTTCATTCTCCCTCAATCCTTCCTATCACCCCATTTTCCTCATCTAACCTTAAATTCATACATATTTCTTGACATATGATACATTATATATGAAGGTTGTATTTACTTGTATAGTGTTTTTTATAAATAAATAAAAATTATAGAGGGTACAGCTCCAAAAAGGTATCTAATATTTGAATTGAGACTAAAATAAATGAGAAAATGTAAGTTTTTAATTGTGAATGTCAAGATATGAAATGAGGGAGAAGTAAATCCATATATGGAATGAGAGAGAGACGAGAAGAGATAGAGAGACAAGTAAGGAAGATGGGGAGGAGAGATGGAGAAAGACATCAATTCATTAGTAGATGAGGAGAAATTGCGAGCAAAAACGTGGGTCAACAACATTGTGAGGGGATAAGATGCAGAAAAGGTTCATTAATACCTTCAAATTTCTTCCTTGGCCCAATATCCTCTACTCATATTTATTCCATCTCGTGAGTTAACTGGTCCCAGTAAGATGATGCATTCTTCATTTAAAGATTAGTTTCAATAGGTCTAACATAAAATTAATCATCTTACAGCCTAAGGTGACAAGTGGACCTGATATATATAAGGAAGAATGAGAAAGCAAAAATAGGGGAACAATGGATAATAGAGATGATAATTCTAGAAGTGAGTTTGTGAGAGAATGATGAGAGATGGATGGATATGTAAAAATTTTGTGATGAAATGGTGATAAAAACTAAAATATAAAAGGGATAGTTCTTGTTAGTTTAGTTTAAGTTTGATAAATTACATTGATGATTTCTTAATGTTTATGAAATATTGTATAAAGTACATTTTAAAATTGGATTGATAACTTTTGGTCAAAATGATTTGAGAAGGGTGTGTCTTTGTCATTGTAGGTACTAACAGTTTGAGCGACAAATGCATGTCAACATCAGAACATAGGCAAAATCTAAGAAGACCTAGAATAAACCTTTCTATAATTTTTTATTATGAATTTATTCTTATTTGAAATTAAACAACTTCCAATTCTACATTTGAAAATAAAAACCATCTAAAATTAAAATCATGATAAACATTTAATTTAGTTTAGTTGCATTTTCTCTATTTTCATACCCTCATTTTTAAATGAATTTTAGTTTTAATTTTAATTTTTAAGTTACCTTATAATAATAGTTTTTTTTCAAGTATCAAAAAGAAGAAGAAAAACCTAAAACCCTTGGATGCCTAACTCTCTATCTGCCTACTTGACACTTGCATTTTTTTGAAAAAGGCTTGATAACATATATATTTAACTTGAAATACTATCATATTAAAACTGATATTCATGCTTATTTTATTTAATTATGATGCATGGTATCATAGTTTTATGAATTTTCTCCATTGGCATGCCATTTTACTAAAGTCCATATTTTTGCATTATCTAGGGTTAATTATGTGTTTTATTGATGCTTGACCTTTTGTAAAGGTCAAACAATCAGAAATTAACCATTTTTCTTGCTTTGTCTTTAGTGAAGGTGAGTAAAAGAAGAAACTTAGAAGAAGATGATGATGATGGATGAATCAAAGAGAATGAGTGAATGATGGGTTCACTTAATATTATTCTGAATTCATCAATTTCTCTGCTTAAAATTTATATTTCAGCGCATGGATTAAGTAAGACTTAATTTTTTTATCTAATGGAGAAAATTTGAGGCAAAAGGAGTTCTAGAAATGAAGTTATCAATTTCTGAAATTTATAGGTTTTTTTGGATTTTATTTTTTATTTTTCAGGTATTTTTCAGAATTAAAAAAGTGAAAAGGGGGTTTTTAATGTCGCTGGACCCGTTCGAGCTGACGTGGCATGACACGGACACATGGCGGCACCACATTAGCTGATCGATACAGACCCATCAAGGCCCATGTGGGCACCTACGTGGCACGACGGCTTTATCAGGCTAAGTGTGTGGGCCCTATGGGTATAGTGGGCCCATGATAGAGGATAGGGGGTGCGTATAAGGCCCAGCGGGTGACACGAAAGCCTTAGGTGCTTCTACATTTTATACCCGCCAATTCCGCTTTATTTTCTCCATGTATGACTGTGTTTCTTTCTTTTTTGCAAGCGACATGGCGCATCGAGGAGCCTCTGATCTCACGCGTGAAATGACACGCATTGATCAGCTGGATTTTAGTCCACCTGATCTTGATCATACACGCGTGACTATTTCACAACCGTTGATCTCATTAGTGAAATCTGACGGTCGCGATTTAATCACACACTCGGCGAATCATGGAGCAACACATGGCCGTGTAAGGACACTTTGATGAAGATCAAACAGCAGAAATCAAGGAGGACGTAGGTCCGAGTTGTGGGAACATGTCCACTCATCCCATGCAACGTGGATGCATCGTGACCATCCAAAGCTCCTTCAGCGAATCGGACGGCGTGGATTTTTTGCGATGAAATCTTTATAAATCAATGTTCTCTCTTCTTAAAACAATAACTTTTGATTGAAACATGAAGCATTTTTGGAGCAAAATCAAAAGTCTTCATGATTCTCATGCGTTCTAGACTCAATTGCGCATAGATTGAGGCAAGTTAATCATGAATCTTTGCAAGAAAATGTTTGGAAATCGTCCCGTTAACACCGAAAGCACGACAAAGAAGAAACCAAAGAAATACACAGCAATCAAAGCAATTTGAAGCTCAATCTTCGTGTCAATCGAATTAGTAGTGTGATTCCTTTGTAATCCTTGCAATTTAGGTAGTTTATATTATATTTAGATAGGTAATTACAATTTAAAAATCTGAAAATTTCATCATTTTGCCCAAATTTGATTGCGGATTTTTGTTAATTTTTGAACAAGGATTTCTCCCTGATCTTTAAGTCCAAATCATTTGATTTTGGTTTCATTTTATTTCTTGTTCACTCAGCTTTCCGTGGATATCTGATTCGTCAATTTTCATCAAGGTTTGACCCCTCAATTTGTCGTTTGACAAATTGCTGTTCATTTTCAATCGAAATTTGAGCGTTGAATTTTGAGGACAATTACTCCTAATATAGAAGGTGAAATTTGATAATGTTGGTTTCTCTAGAATCCTCTGATTGTAAGCTTTCTATTCATAAGTGAATTTCTAGATTTGTATATCATTTGACAAGTCAATTTAATGATTTTTATCGAGATCTTTATTTCGAGATTTTTTTGCTTATTGATTTTCAATAAATCATAGTAAATCTAATTCTTCTCTAAAAATCACATATTTTATATCAAAATATAATTTTTGTAATATTTTCTCACCTTTTTCTCTTTGAATTTTTGACTTTTGACTTTTCTTCTTCAAATATTTTCTAAGATTCTTAAAATATCTTCTCTTATATATTAGTAATAATTTCATTGATAATCTATCATTTTCCAATCTTAAAATCCCTAATTAGACTTAAGTTTTACCAAGTCAATTCTTTTGATAAAAGTCAACCGTGTTCTCTATGGTTCAACCTAATCTCATCATTGTACTTGATTTCTGATTTTTAAGTCACCATGAGTTCGGAATTATAAATTTTGTTTGACCAATGATCGTGTGTTTTGAACGACCGCACTAAATCGTATCATTGCCCCCCCTCTCTCTCATGCTAATCTTATTCTCCCTGAGTTGCAGTGAATGAACCAACTTCCTCATTGCGATTCAAGGTCTTGCACACTCTAGCTTTGTCAATTTGACATTCTCTCTTCGGTGAGATCTCTCTCTAATTGGAGCCAATGGTCAAATTTGTGTATGTCGTTATTGAGTTTGTTTATTTTTATTTTTCTGATTTTTTAATTTTTTGTGT
This sequence comes from Lemna minuta, assembly GCA_024174645.1. Lineage (NCBI taxonomy): Eukaryota > Viridiplantae > Streptophyta > Magnoliopsida > Alismatales > Araceae > Lemna > Lemna minuta. Next base: position 5,460,644 of record CM044104.1, on the reverse strand, counting down.
GATTTTTTTTCAATCTTCCATCTGATTCTAGGTATTTTCTTATTTCTATTCTTGTTCAGATTTTTTTAGTTTTGATTTTGATTAATTTCATTTAGATTTTCACAATTTTTTATTTTATCTCTCTTGTTCCTTTTTTATTTTGCCCTTTTTGAATTCTATTTTCATTATTCTTCCTTTCTAATTTTCAAATTCAATCCATCAAATTTCTATTTTAAGTTTGTGATTTTCCTTCACAAAAAGAAAGGGATTGTAGAAGTATGATTTCTCAAATGTTTTGATCTTCAAATCAAATATTTGTGTGGTTCATTTCAAAGTTTTGATTTTCAAATAAAATTTTTGATTTTCAAAATCTGTGTGGTTCATTTCAAATCTGTTAGACATATCTAAAAGTTGTTTTAGTTATCATTGAAAATCTGTTATAGTTATATTTTAAAGTTATTAGTTATCATTAGAAATCTGTCATAGTTCCATCTAAAATTTGTTTTATTGAAAATCTAATATTATGTCTATCTAAAATCTGTTGGGTCTTGAGTTAAACCATGTTTTTCTTTCCATTAATTTGAAGTCGACTCTTCTGAAAAACTAGATTTTGATTTTTCTTATATACTAATTAGTATTGGAATGTTGGGGCTGATTAAGATTTATTTAGCAAGTCATTACACTTGTGAGAAGCTTTTCAGGGGTTATTAAGACTCTTAAACAATACTACAACAAGGTGAGATTAAGGTGATTATTTTTTAGCTAAGTTTTAATCATTGAGTAGTTTTGTAGCTAAGATTAAGGGCCTAGATCCCTCCACCCTTGACACCTCTTGACTACCTATTTATTGGAGGTAGTGGGGATGTCTCTTGAAATGGTAAGGTTACCCCCATAAGGATGCCATCAAGGCGCCCTTAAAACAGGTAGGCATCACTTTAAAATTGGTGCCCTCTCCTTTAAAATTCAGGGTGGGCACCACCCCCCTAAGAAGGTGGTACCCTCCGTCAATTGAAGTAGGATCTAGTCCAAATTTAAAGATCCCCAATTTTTTAGGGTTTAAACCCTTTTTAAATAGGATTAGATCCTATTTTCAAGGGTGATTCAAGGGTTGAGTCAACCATCCTAAGAAAAAAAAAGGAAAATTGAGCACCCTGGTCTTCCTAAAAATGTGGATCATGCTAAAGATAAGGATTTTGGTTTGATTAACTTTGACCCATTGATGAGAAGATAAAAATGATTATAATTACTCATAAAAATGCTCTTACATGATTACACAAAACTCTTGAATACCCTATTACACCAACCATTTCATGAATTAAAGTTTTATTGAATAATTTTTCTTGAAATAGAATTTCTCTAAATAAATGTTGATTGTTTATTTCAATAAAATTTATAAAATAGTCAAGGAGAACATCTTCTAAAGGGAAAAATCATACTTCTAACAATGCATTTCTCTATTCTTCTTTAACTTTCCTTCTTCATAACTTAATGGTTCAAAGGCCATTAAGAAAAATGTTCATAAATCATAAATATCTCATAAAGAGCATACCTTTGCTTGTGGTGTTGAGTCCTCATGATAAGAAGACTCTCTTGAAGATGATAGATCAAACTAAACTCCTTGACTTTCACTTTTACCTCTTACTTTGAGGAAGTCTCACTGATGAGACAAATTCGTGTGGTTTTTGAAAACACCTGAAGACATGTCAAAACGATTTCCAAACTCACAAATTTCTTATTATAATTAAGAATTAAATCGGATATTGATAAATTAGGGTAGAATCCACAGAGAATTAGGAAATTTTTTAGGTATTATTTAAATGTGATCAAATCGGATGAGGAATTAAGGTGAGAAATTAGAGATTTTAGTATATTTGGAAAAAGGACTCCAAGACGAGTCCGTGGAAAATCACACAAATTGGATCAGTATTCTCAAATAAATCAAGGAGTAAAAATTAGATAGAAAATTTGATCATGAAGAGAGAGAAAAAAAGAGAGAAATTATGAAATTCGACTAATCTAAGCTCTGAAATTAAAATCTAATGATACACGACAAAAGATTAGGAGGAAAACATATAATCTAACTGAAAGTTGCCCTCTAGATGATCCAATTGATCGCCGGATCAAGGACTTCTCATCTCACGATTTCATAAACAAATATCAGAATTCAAGACGTGATTTCTCCTTATTCTCTCAAAAAAATCTCACTTTCAAACACTCCTTAGATGCAGAAATCAGTCTATAAGAGGAGGGAAGCATGAGATTCAAGGATTGATACGTCTAAATAGTTCGTTTGCTTGAAACATCCAAGAAGACTTTACATTGTTGAAGAACATGTGTATATATAGGCAAAATTAGGCATGACTGTTCAAAATGTCGCTTGATCTTCAATCAACGGCTCAAATAAAATGCTTGGATGTGATTCATTACCGTTAAATAGTGTATGTTTGATCTAAGATGGAGTGCTCACATTTCGCCATGTCACGCGTGACGAAGAAACACCGCGTAACACCTGTTGTTTGATCTTCATTGGATGCTATGGATATATACACGTGTCCATGGGTGTCCATCAGGGGCTTTAAATCTCAAACGCTATAACTCATCACATGACCAACTGAGATTAAGGCATTTTAAAATAATTCGATGATGAATTGTTATGTGTCACATACTCCCCTCTTTAAGTGAAGATTGATGATCACGATGGATTCACGTGAAAGCATGCTCCAGAATGTGCCACATCACCTATGCATAAAAAGAGAGAAAAATAGTCGCACATGATAGAAATTGAGGCAAAAAAGCATGCATTCAAAGGGAGCGGTCTTAGTGGGTTAGTAAATATCCATTAATGGATGCTTAACCCACTAATGAAGTGCATATACACACACAGATGCGCCTAATGGCGTGCACACACTCCGCCACAAGGCTCATACACACCCCGCCACATGACAAGATGTAATCTACTCCGCCACATCAGTACACGATATTAATCCATTTTTTAAATATTTTTAATTCAAAATAAATTCAAAGAAATTAATAAAAATTTAGAAAAATTCTAGAAAAATCCCTAAAAACTAGAAATTTCATAACTTTCAAAATACAACTCCAAATTATTCCAAATTTATTTTTTGGATCATAAATTAAATAATCTATCATTCTAGAAGTCAAATTTAATAAATAACAATAGAATAACTTTTTATTTCAAAAATACACTCATTTATTTTAAAAAATAAAGCTAGAAAAATAAATGAATATATATAAACTATTTTCTCTTATTATTTAACGTTAAAACCCAATTATAATCTCAAATTCAAATTGGGAACAATCTAATCTCAAAACATATTTCTTAATTATTTATGATTATTGCTAAAATAGTACATTTTGAGATTATAAGTTAATTTTCCTAGAATGATATATATGCACTCAAAACATGATAACATGCATCAAAATGGAATGTTTTATGCCTAAATTTGTATTGATAATCATAGAATTACATGTATGGATAGTCTTAGAACTCTCCCAATTCAATTAGCTTGATGATACACTTAATTTTGTCATCATTGAAAATGCAAATTCACAACATAAAAATTATATTCAACTCTTTGAAATTGATCTTAAATTTACAACAACAGCGAGTCAAGGTCGAATCCACAACGATGAAGGTTAAAAGAGTGAAATTAGGATTTATTTTTATATTTTTAGAAGAATAAAGTGGAAAATATAGATGAAGAAGTGAGACAAATACAAAACATGTAATGACTTAATCGAGCACTTTCAAATCTCCAGTCGAAGGCCAAAAGTACTCCATTGGCATGTAAAATAGTGATTTAGGATTGAAAAGAAATATATGGGAATTAAAATAATGGAATTATAGTGCTAGATCACAAGGAAATCATCATAATCTAAAATTTGTTATTAAAATTTGTCTGCTGCGATTCTCTTTGATTAGTCACTCCTTCTAGAGTTTGTATGTCTCACTGAACTTGGTAGCTTGCATCCAACACGAGAAATAAATAGAAAAGAGAAGGAACTCACTTATAATGATGTTCAATAGACGACAGATGATCGATTGGTGCTCACTTTCATCTACCTAGCCAATCCTATAAGTGCCTAATGAAAAATCAAGAACCCTAGTTTTTCTGCTCCATTGTTAAAATAAACTATTGTGAAAAGATAGAGCTTGAGATGATGATTAAATTCCAAACTCTATCGAGGCCATGAGATATCATGATTTTATTTTCAAGCATTTCTAGTTGTTGATTTCGCTTAAGATGGGCCTTGATTGATCGATGGTCTCTAAATTAATCATATCAAGATAGTGACAGCTAGGATTGTGCCACATGTCAACCTAGGATTAGTTGCACCTTTAAAAGATGAAGGTAGTGATGCTTGCCATCTGATCAAGCCTTTGTCAATGTCATAATGGTCATCATTGTGCCACCCGTGGCACTGTGGTTTGCCACAAAAAACCTAAAACTGGGAGAATTTTAGGCTGCTGATCACCTGGACTCCAATATGATGATTTGCATGCTGCCACATGTTGTGCTCATACTTTCCATGCCAAAAAAATTACCCTTGTACCTATTCCATTGTATCTAGCCACCTTGATGTTACGATTTAATTGCAAGGCCCATTAAGGACCATTATCAATTGACACTACAATTAAAGAACTAAAACTTTGCTTTGCCGCGCCACATGTGCATGCTTGATAACATGCAATCTTAACATGATAAAACATGATTATTAATGTAAATTAAGGCATAAAACATTCTATTCTCATGCATGTTATCATACTTTGAGTGCATTTCTATCATTTCATGCAATTTTAAGCTATAATCTCAAAATACACTAAATTAGGGTTAATTATGATGAACCACGTCAACAAAATCTCACTTTTAATCACTCTGTGGACGCGGAAATGAGTCTAGAAGAGATTAGAAGCGAGAGATTCAAAGATGTAAGGGTATAGATAGATCAATTTGATGAAATCATCCAAGAATGTCTTACAAAATCGAAGAACACCTTGATTTATAGGTGATTTGAGTGTAACCGTCGGATGGAGGCATTTAATCTTAATCAACGGTTCAGATTTAATGCATAAGAGCGAACCGTTACGATTAATTCTCAGCCCTTGGATCGCGGATGGACGCTCCCGATGAAGCCTCACGATATGCGTTATAAAACGCATCAGCTCTGCCTTCGTTGGATCGCGATCCGACGATCGAGATGCGTTTCCGTGCGTTACATGTAGACCGTTATAACTCTTTATTTAAGGCACGTGCGCCGATGTGATCCGGTGGACCTCGTGTCCACTTCATCAACGTGTGACGATCCGCGCCTCCTTTAATCCAATGCATCGCCTTCAACCACGTGTCCTGCAAGCTTAAAACAAGAGTAAGTTAGTCCCACACGGATAAAATAAAAGGAAGATGTCGGGTTTATAATGTGGCGCGATTATACGGGTTAGCTTAAATTCCGACTACGGAATGTTTATATGTATTATAACGCTATAATTACGATAAATATAAATATGCACGTCACATCCGCGCCACGTAGGCGCTCACGTGGGTTTGCGTGACGCTGCCACATGGCCCTAAGTGTCACGTCGCATCCACGTGGGTCCCGCGCGAAAATAAACCCCCTTTTTATTCTTTTTTAATTGTTTTTAATAGATTTAAATCGAAATAAATTCAAAAATTTCTAGAAAAATCCCTAAAAATTAGAAAATTCATTACTTTCAAAATACAACTCCAAATTAATCCAGATTTTTTTATTGGCTCTGAAATTTAATTATCTATCATTATAAAAAGTTAAAATATTTAAATAACAAGATATTTAATTTCTATTTAAAAAATACATTCATTTCTTTAAGATTTTAACTTTAGAAAATTAAATGAATGTTTATAAAAATGAGTTCTCTCATTATTTAACTTTAAAAACCACTTAAAATCTCAAGTAAAGATAGGTTATAAAATCATTTATCTTTAATTCATCATAATTAACCCTAATTTAGAGTATTTTGATATTATAGCTTAAAATTGCATGAAATGATAGAAATGCACTCAAAGTATGATAACATGCATGAGAATAGAATGTTTTATGCCTTAATTTGCATTAATAATCATGTTTTATCATGTTAAGATTGCATGTTATCAATGCTACCATGTCAAGGACACCAAAAAAATGATTTTCAGATTGTAATTCCTTAAAATGCTAGAAAATCCAGATTAATTAGAAAAATTATTTGAAAATTTAGAAAATTAATAAAAAATTAGAAAAATCTAGAAAAATCCCTAAACTTTAAATGATCATAACTTTTTATAGAAAAATCCTTTTTAGATGAAAACTTTACCATTTTATCCTCATTACATCCTTTTTATAAATGTATCACCTATACCTCAATATTAAATGTGATAAAAGAGAGAAATTTGCATTCAAATCTCTTCATTTTCTTCTCACCTTCATCTCTATCATCCTTGTTTCAAGGCCTATGAACATGAAACTCAAGAAAATGGGGTTAATTTATAATTTTTAACCTTGGAAAGGTCAAAGGCCCATCATGGATCAAATTAATCTTTTTTTCATTGTAAGCTTATAAGCGATATGACACAAAGAATGCAAAAAATTCATCAAAACATGATAACCATGTGTACTCATGATGTGAATTATGCCTTAAACATTAAATCCACATGATAGCAAAAAAATGTTATCAATTCAAGATAAAAAATAATATCTCTTCTAGTTATTAATTTATTTTTCTTTGGATTTTACAACAGGTATACTTTGCTTTCATTTTTTTTAAACAATAAAAATGGATTTCTCCGTCTTCTTATTGACGGAACATGACCGAGTGGTCGTCAATTGCACACGGTCAAGAATCAAAACAAAGTCCAAACTAACCAATTTGATGAAAATATCTCAAATTGAGAGGATAATGGTAAATAAGGGTCGAATCCACACAGAATTAGGGAAATTTCTGATGTTTTCTTCGAATTTGATCAAATCGGACAATGAATCAATGATAGAATTTGGGGAAAATGGTAGATTATGAAAGAGAACTTCAAGAAGATTCCACGGAATCAAAAATCATTGAATTTGACTTTGATTTCGCGGAGAAATTGAAGATCGAAGTGGGGAGTGATTTTTGAAAATCAAAAGAACGAAATTCGCTAAAATAAAACGAAATTAAGATGAAATTACTAATGTAAATGAAAATCAAATAGTAATAGACGAAAGATTAGTGAAAACCGCTTCCACTGACCCAAGATTGTGATTGGATTAACCCAATTAATTGCCAGAATAAAGGCTTTTCATCAAAAATCTGAAAATCGCGATCGTGGAGTTCAAGCGTCGATTTCTTCCTCGTCTTTCATCCAAATCTTTATCTTCAACACTCCGTGGACGCGGAATTGAGTCTAGAAGAGGATAGGATCAAGAGATTCAAGAGATTTGGTGTCTAAACAGATCAATTTTATTGATTTGCTCTCAAATGTTTTACAAATCGGAAGAACATCTCAATTTATAGGGTATTTGAGCGTAATCGTCCGATCGATTTAATCAACGGCTCAGATGAAACGGTCCATCGCGAACCGCTACGATTAAGTCGCGCCCGTTGGATCACCGATGGATGCTCGAGATGAAGCCACATGATTGCGCGTTATAAAACACCTTGAAACAACCGTCGTTGGATCGCGATCTGACGTCTCCGATGCGTTTCGATGCGTTTTAATCTCGACCATTATAACTCTCGTGATTAACGGTCGAGATTAGACGCGATCCGGTGTACCCGATTAAGCCACGTGTCCATCGATCTTAAGTGAAGATCGATAGTTGATATTGCGCGCGATCAGACACTCCACAAGCCGCCACGTCGCCTCCTCATCGCGATAATCAATTGCGATCGATCGAACGGTTCTGATCGCGTCACATCACCTGTGCTTTTAAAATATTTTGAAAAATTGATATTAAATTAGAAATTTTGATTTTTAATACCAGAAAAATCCTTAGAAATTCATTTAAAATTCAGAAAAATTCAAAAAATTCCGAAAAATTCCCTAAAAATTAGAAAATTCATAACTTTCAAAATATAGCTCCAAATTAATGGAAATTTATTTCCTTTGATCAGAAATTTAATTATCTATCATTCTAAAAAGTCAAAATTAATAAATAACAAGATTTTTTATTTATTTTTCAAAAAATACATTTACTTCTTTACGATTTTAACTTTAGAAAATTAAGTAAATGTTTATAAAAATGATTACTCTCATTATTTAACTTTAAAAAAACTATTTATAATCTTAAGTAAAGATAGGTTATAAAATTATTTATCTTAATTCATCATAATTAACCCTATTTTAAAGTATTTTGAGATTATAATGACTTTTTCATAAAATGATAGATAAATACTCATAAATATGATAACATGCATATGAATGAAATTATTTATGCCTTAATATGAATCAATAATCATGTATTATCATGTCTAATTAGCATGTTATCTCTTATCCATTTTTCCTTAATCATTTTCATCAATTAATACATATGTTATGCATTCAAACATTTTATATGACTTACGTCACGTTTCCTATGAAATTTTAATTCATGTGGGTAATTGATAAACATGCATGTTTAACTCTTATTTGTCATCATAAGTAACTGAAATTAATGATTATCTTATGTAATTATGCTGCATGTTATCATAGTTTAATAAAATTTTCACCATTTTAGTAAAGTCCACATTTTTTCATTACTTAGGGTTAATTATGTGCTTTATTGATGTTTGACCCTTTTCGACGTCAAACAACTTGAAATTAACCATTTCCCTTGATTATATTTTGACTTTAGTGGATGATCAGAAAGAAGAGAACGATGGGATGAATCAAAAGCCAACTTTGAGGGGTTGATTAATTTGGCTTTTAAAGTCAAATTAATATTATTTTGAATTCATCATATTTTCTTGTTAAATTTTATATTTTAGGTGACATGAGATTAAAGAAAAAGAAATTTGATGGGGTGTGTTAGATATAGTCCATTTGAGGGTTTGGTGCATAGATCTCAGAAAACTCTAAAGTTTACCATGCTTAGGTGAAAGCAATACTAGGATGACAACCTCTTGGGAAATCCTCTTGTTTTTATTGTTATAGGGACATTAGTCTCACATGGGTCATACTTATGTCTCTCTTTCACCTCTACAAATAGAGGCTTATATTCTATACTTTAATCACTTAATACAATTTGGCTTTATCATTCATAGTGTGAAAAGCGATGGAGCTCCTCCTTTACTCAATTTTCTTGAATCCTTGAATTGGCTAGACTTCCACTATGAACAAATACCCTCACATGATTTTTGGTTAAACCACATCAATGACTCTATAAAAGTAGGCCAATAAATTTATTCATAGACATCAATGGATCATTAATAAACTCATCACATTACAATGTGACTAAATCCAAAAAAATCTATAAAGGCGTCATCATAAAGATTGTGGTAGTTTTGAAAAGGACACACTTTTTAATTACTCCACTAGTCTAGGATCTTCACTGAACAAAAATGCGGTCACAATTTTGATGTTGATGTCAATGTGATGATCAACAAATTACTTGCTCACCACTATTTAAGAGAAATGAGATTCTTTCATGGGAATATTGTGTTGATCTTCATGAACCTAACAGTGTTTACTCTAAAAAATGAAGAAAATGCCGAAAAAGAGAGAGGAGATTAAAGATTCCAATAAGGAAAAATTAAAGAGAAGTACATCCTTCAAGATAATATTTTGTTATTTTGATAGAATAAAGGTATGTATGAAATTGATGAGGGATATGGTCCAAAAAAACTCTAATTAGGACAAAGTGATGAATGTTATGATGTTGTCAAAGTGGGGAATATAGTGGAGTTTCTTGAATAAGATTACAAGTAAATGAAAATTTGATTCCTAAGTGAGCTTGAGCATTCTAATATCATGTGAGCAGAGAGAACAAGACAAAATGAGGGTTCTAATATGGTAACTATAAGACGATAGTTCATGCATGCATCATATACCATGTTTAAGTGCCTAGTATAACTATAATAATCAGAATATCTATTTCCTTACAACCAAATATGGTATAAATATGAACGTGTCCTAACATGCATCATTATCTACATTGTTTCTATATTATAAGACTAACCCCACTTGATTTCTAAGAATTCAAGTGGTTTGAATTCTCTCATTTTAATATATTTATATGGATGCAAGGACATAGGTACACATATGAAAGAAGATGGATGCATATTACAATGAGAGATAGAGGAGGAGAAAATTAACTCCCTATCTTTTTAGGGCCAAATCAACTCTATTTTCATGAAGCTAAAGTTGGTCAAAGGAAGGAAAAGGGAATTCATGAAAGCCCAAAAAATTTGTATTTATAAGTTAGGAAACTATGAAGCGATTGGGAGATATATGATGTATATCTTTCTAGGTTAATCCACATGGATTCTTGGGAAAGAAAATATCAATGATAGGAGTTGAAAAAAGAGGAATTATGAAGGCTTGATGGTCAACTCTCCAAGTTGTCCATGAGAAGGGGGATTTCAATTAATTAAACGAACATATGGAAGAACCCTAGACTCGGACTATAGAAAGTAATGGAAGGAGGCATTGCAGAAATCTAAACTAGGAGGAAAGGAAGAAATCAAGAGAGCAAGAAGGAAGAGGAACCAGTGTAGAAGAAGATAGAAAGTGAGAGAAATATTTCAAGAGAAGAGTAAAAACAAGAAGTCTAGAATTAGAGAGATTGGGGGAGAGAGGTAGTGAGAACAAGGGAGAAGTAAAGAGAGAGGCAGTGAGAGAGAGAGAGAGATAGAAGGAGAAAACAAGGAAGATCCAGAGAGGAATTTTAGAGATAGAAAGAGTAATTATGGGTTAGAGAAAGGGAGAAAGCAAAATGGGAGAGACGAAAAGAGAGTGAGAGTGGTTGAGAGAGATGAAACAGAATCAAGAGATTAAACAAGAGAGAGAGCCAACTAGAGGGAGAGGGAAAGGGCGAAAGTGGATGATTGAGAAAGGCAAGATAGAATTTAAGAGAGAGAGAGGGAGAGGAATCGAAAATCTAGATTGTCAAGAGAAATTTGGAGTAGGATTTGTGGAGATTATGAGAAATAGAGGTAGAGAGAGGGCATGGGAGTGACGTAAGAAGAGGGAAAAAGTGAGAGATGCGAGTGGCTGAGAGAGATGAAGAAGAAAAAAGAGATGGAGCAAGCGATTTAGAGGGAAAGAGAGATTAAGAGAGAGAGACACACACACACACAAAAAGAATGATTGAGAGAAGAGTTTAGACAGAGAAGAGTGGTAGCCAGAGAGATGGAGAGTGCACGAGCAGGTGGAGAGAGACGGAGTGAAAACAGAAGGTTGAGAGAGATTTAGAGAGGGATTCGTTGCAACAACGAGAGATAAGGTGATAGAAATAGAGAGATAGTGATTGATTAGGGGAAAAACATGCAAGAGGGGGATGTGAGTGGGTTCATGAGAGGGTTTGCGAGTGAGAGGAAAAGGATGAGAGAGAGAGAGCGAGAGGAAAAACTTTTAGAGAGATAATTAGGAACCATGCAAGGGCAAGAGAAAGAGGGGGGATGAAAGAGAGGGAGAAACCAAATGCGAAGGGTAGATAGAGATTACAGAGTCGAGGAAGGAATTGGGTGAAGGAAGAGAAAATACGGGGAAGGTAAAGACAACTGGAATGCGAGGAATTTCGGAGGAGGGAAGGTGTACGCGATGGAGGAAGAGAGGGCAAGAGTGAGAGAGCGGTAGGAAAAAATACAAGAAAAAGATGATGAGCGAGAGATAGAGTGAAAGGGAGATTGGGAGAGAGGAGAGTGAGGTAAGGTTTGAGAATATATGCCACTCAGATGAAGAAGAAGGTTAATCAATTTGATGTTAATTTAACTTTTTACATGGTTATTTAGATGAAAATGTGTATGATGAGCAGCCTGAAGGTATTGTCATCATAGGCATTGAAGACAAGATTTACGAATTAAAATGACAATATATTTGGTTGAAACAAGCACTAACAACATGTCGCAAAGAATATATTTATATCTTTGTGAAAAAAATTAGAGAAGTGAGAAGGAACCAACTCTTTACATCAAGAATAAAGAGAATGGTTTTTCTCATCATTTCGTATTTATGTGGATGATATAATTTACATGGGTTTATCTCCATACCTTATTTATGAGTCAGAATTTGATATGATGGATTTAGGTAAGCTCTATTATTTTATTGGTCTTGAAGTTTATCAAGTTGATCATGGTATTTTTATTTCTCAAAAGAAAATATGTTGGATATGCTCAAAAAATTTAACATGTTGCATTGCAAGACAATTTTTACCCCCATAGAAACAAGTGAAAATTTGTTCAATAATGATTGGATATCGAAGATGTATGAATGATTTTTTTAAAGAATAGTTGAAATTTTAATCAACATAATGCATACAAGATTTGACATTATATTTTTGTGTTGGTATGATATCAAGGTTTATCCATTGTCCTTCAGCAAAGAGGATACATAGGTATATTTGTGGAACTATGGATCTCAAAATAGATTATCACAAGGTTCAAGATTTTAATTTGGTTGGATATTCAAGTAGTGATTGGGTTGGATCATGTGATGATAGAAAGAACACTAGCGGATATATGTTAAATTCATGTTCAAGTGCAATAGTTTAGACAATAATGAAGCAAGAGATAACGAATTTATCATCTTCAAAAGTATAATAGATTTCAGCATTATGTGCAACATAACAAGCTATTTATACTAGAAGAATTTAGAAAGAATTGAAGTTTTTACCATCAAGCTCAAGAACGATCTATTATGACAACAAGTCAACTATCTTGATGACGAAGAATCTAGAGTATCATCGATGAACAAAGCATATAGAACTCCCCTATTCATTTTATTTGAGATCAAGTAATTTCGTTAGAGATTAAGTAAATTGAAGTTTTACTAGACAAAAGGTTTAGTTGCTGACGGATTTACAAAAACTTTGAATCATGCATCTTTTCTCATGTTTGAAAAAGATCTTAATCTAAATACTTTACTGACTATATCGCATACTTTACCTTTCTTGTTGAGTAAATGAGACTTTTTATTGGGCCTTTTACTTCTTATATAAGTCCAAGTTAGAGATTTTGTAAGAGAGAAATATTTAGAAGAAGTTTCTTGGTTCTTAGTCAGTTTTATCTCCTCTCTTTTCTCTCTTCTCTTGAGCTGCTTGTAAGCCATCTCTTCTACTCCATTACAGCGCAACGGAGAGATTCGTCAACACATCGGAGCTTCTCGAGAGAAAGAAGACCCAAAACATCCTTCACAGAGATAAAGATACACCGTTTCTGCCCCTCTTCCACCGCAGCTTTCACGAGCCATCAGCCATTGGCGGCCAGAACAAACCCAGCAGAAGAACCCATCATCATGGCAGTGAACTCCTCAAGCGACACGACCCCATCGCCATCGCGGTCAACGCCTCGCACCATTCTCCGGCATTGAGGCAGAGACGCTTCCTCGCCGAGGTTACGAAGCACGTGCCAAATTTCTTCCGCCGATATCTTCCCGTCCCCGTTGACGTCGAACACAGCGAACGCCCTTTGCATGTCCGCCGCCGCCATCTCATCACACACTCCGCGCGAGTTCAGCGCCAAGAACTCGTCTAGACCGATGAACCCGTCGCCGTCGTAATCCAACTCCGCCACCATTGCCCGGAGCTCCGCCTCTGAAGCAGGCGGGTTGCCGAGACCAGACAGGATCTGGCCTATCTCCTCCGCCGATATCTTCCCGTCCCCGTTTCTATCGAACTTGTTGAAGACTCGCACCATTTCTTCATCTGAGGAGGATGAGAGCGAAGACGACCGCGAGCTGCGGATGGGGGAGTCGGCTTTCTTCTTCCTCTGCCCGCTGCTGAGACCGCAGAACATCTTCATTAAGCCCATCTCGGAGTAATAAGCTAGAGAGAGAGAGAGAGAGAGAGAGAGGAAATACGATGTGGGTAGAGAGAGAGAGAGAGGACTGTACCTGTATGAGATGGGAAGACACGAGGCAGGGAGGGGATATTTAACGAGCGCTAAGGCTAAAGACTTTAGCGGCTGGCGCACGAGGAACGCGAGGACGGGGGCATTTTCCTGGAACCCGCACGGCGATGGAGAAGAGACGAATCGGTTCCCCGAAAAAGGCCGTCCCCGATGATGCCTCTGTACCTTCCCTCACTCTGTCACCCTGGAGATTTTCTTTTCGGCATTATGTCTCTCTCTCCTGAACCCCTCATTGTGTCTAACTGGGAAGTGCGGCCGTCGGGAAACTCCCTGCGGGTGTTCCGTCTGACTAGAGGGCTGTAGCCGGGCGAACTTGCTCGTGAGCTTCCTCTTTGTCAGAGCTTGTGCAAAGTTGATTAGCGCAGTTGAGTAAAGCGTATTGCTCAGTTGAATTTTAGAGAAACGCTCTGACCCACGTTTTACAGCATTTCTTTCGCCTCTTTGTGAGCCCGGTCCCCCCGGCCTCACGTGTAGGCGTGGCCTGGGGTTGGGTGGCGTTGGGGGCCGGCTACCCGCCCCTTGGGACGCTTGCTCGCCCCGCTTAGATGGCCTGGAGGAGGAGGGAGTGGTAAGGCGGTGTCGAGGAGGGAGTGGTAAGGCGGTGTCGAGGAGGGGATGGATGGGAACTACATGATCTAATCCCTGATTAAATCGTAGATCCCCCAAAGTGGGTTTCGATCGCTCAGTGATAGGAGCAGATCGATGTTCGTGTTATCAATGAGATCAAGAGGTTTCAATCCGTACACGATCAGATCGAGGAAATGATCCACACCGCTCAATCCAATCTCGATTATACTTGATTGACTGATGAAGCAAATGATTCATTTCGACAACTTATCGATCCCGCCCACCCAGGAGCGGGGGCAAGCGGCTTTAAGGCCCTGCCCTTCCACCCCTAACTCGTATCGCGCTGAACCTAGCATGTCCGATCATGAGAGAGAGAGAGCAATCTGAAGAAAGAGAGGAGAGCGGGAGAGGGAAAGAACTGGTCGACTAGGCCCAAAATGCCCAACCCTAACCGTCCCTCGCTCTTATTGTCTCATACGCTTGGATACCTCTCGCTCTACTCGTAGCCCAACTCTCTCCCTCCTGCCCATTTTTTCTTTCAGCTTCTTCCCATCGTTCTCCCTTTTTGTACTGAGAACTGAGATGCGAGTGTTCCTATGCCTTGTCAGAGACGAGAGAGAGGAAGAGAAGCAGCGCGGAGCTGCAAAGCTCGGGGTATCTCACTCGCTGCCCTCCTCAGACTCTGTCCTGTCCGAGTCATCTATGCTGCACTTCGCCGCCACGCTCGCCGTTAACCGACTCATTGCCATCGTCTTGCTCCTCCTCGTCCGCCTCATCTCCGAAGCCACTCCCGCCCGTTCTACCGGCGTAGAGTACTCCACGTCAGCATCATCCTCATCATCCGTCAGGTCCCCAAACCGCCGCCGTCTTCTCGGCGGCGCAGCCGCCTTTTCTGGGAAGTCCATCTTCACGTCTAAATCCAATTCCAATTTCTCTGCAACAACAAAACCCGTAGTCAAATGCATAGCTTTACTTATCTAATTTTTAAGATTTTTTTTTTTTTGATAAAGAATTTTTAAGATATTAATGCACTTACGACGGATGTCGGCGGCGCTTTCAGCCGTCAATTCCTCGTCTGGGGTTTTATCCAGAAATCTGAGCCTGGATTCCAAGCTGGTCAACTCTTTCACTATCTCTCTCTCCTTTGCCATTGCTTGGATCATGGGCATGACGAGTTTCCTCATGTATTTGATCGCCATCTGCTGGGAACTCCGGAACCTCAGATTGACCGCGATTTTGCAAAGTGCCGCCGCGTAGGATTTCCAAGCTGCCGTCATCCTTGACGGGAAACTGGCGATCTACCGATAAGAAACACATTTAGGAAATCAGTATTTTCTGGCTCGGCGTTGACCTTAATAAATTTAAGACAGGTATTTTTACGAGCATTGAATCTATCGGCATTGAATGTATCACATCGCTGATCAAAGGCGGTATTAAGTGAGCTTGTGAATACGCTATTTAAAAGAAACTAGATGAGTTGGTCGGCGTTGAGTTTGAACGTACCTCGCTGCCGATACGGATAGCGAGGCCATCTTCTCCGCTGTCAACGTCGAGGGTTGACTTTCCCGAGGTGGACGGGCTACCGGGACACGTCTCTGATTGGCGGAGAGGCGTCTGCATCAGTTGCAGCATGAAGCGGGAGACGTTGACTGCCCGCTTTTTCTCAGAGGCGGTGGACCTACCGTTGACTCCCGGCCAGAGAGACCGCATCACCGGAACGAAGGCCCGGGAGATGCATGCCTGAACTTTCTATTATTAAATCACACGCCAAAAATAGGAAATAAATCAAAAGCGATCATTACTCGCCTTTGTGACTTCAGAGAGAGCGGCGTAGTGGTCAAAGAACACCGACAAGCACTGTTTCAAACTGCCAGGAAAAAGTCAAACACCACGGATCAGAGAAATTATGATAAAAATAATTGATTATATTTTAGTGACCTGTCAAGATCCTTGGATTCGGAGCAGAAATAAAGGTATAAGAGCTGGCCCAGGATAAGAGGATGCAAAGAAGATGGGATGCTCGGATAATGCTCTCCCAAGAGAAGAATTTTCGCAAACCCTTCGCCCAAAACGCAGTGCACTGTTTCTCTCTCATCCCCTTCAGAACGTTGACCGAAGTTTTGCTCCTGGAATCCCGAGTACAAGAGATCGAGCAAGCACACGTTCAGATCATCTGTTTCGGTGGAAAGGTCGACGCAAGCGAAGCTCTTCTTCTCGTTTGGAGTTGGTGGGTCCAACCCCACTGCTCTGTCTAGCTCAGATGGGCCATGCCACATGGCGAGATCTACGAGCGCTTTGGCGGCCATGACTTTGACTGGAAGTTGACTGTTGACAAATGCTAGCCGCAGCTGCTTCACCAGCTCCGCACTTGGCCTCCTCTCCAGCAGTCCAAAAAGTCCAAGGCACCTGATGGCTGCTCTCTGAACGTCTATATGTACATGCCTTGCCTGCGGTGAATGCCAATGGAAGTCACATTAAAAGTCAAACGGTTGACCTGGGTAAAGGAAAAGGCTATTCACCGCCGGTAGAAGCAGAGAATGTAACAGTTCTGCCGTCCCATGGAGGTACCGATAAGAGTCAATATTCTCGAGAAGAAGACTGACGACAGCGAGACAATGCGTCCAGCCAATCATATCCGCCGCTCTTTCTCTACAAGGGCGAGAGAGCTCTGCCACCACGCCATCGACTACCTCCTCGAACTCGCCGACAGCGGCATGGACTTTTTTAGTCAACGTCGCCACTGCCCTGCACCAGTCTCTGTCACCCCCGAGGCTGATCCCGTCGCCAATCAGAACCTTTAGACCTCCCTCGTCGACGTCGTGGTCAAAGGGCCGAAAAAGCAGCTCGCGCACGAAACTGCTGGCGGCCTTCCTGTTTGCCGCATCAGAGTATTCGAGTGCGGAACCCAACAACAGGAGTTGCCGGGTCGAAAAACGGAAGTTTGGACCTGAAACAAGCATTGACTTTTGATCCTTTGGCCAAGAAAAAAACAAGAGAAGAGAGTTGACTACCGCCGGAGAGGTGGGCGTTGACCAAGTCGATATAATTGGAAACAGTGGCTGGAAGAACACTTTCGAGGAGATCAGTCCAACTCGTAGCCTCAGAAGCATATACTATAGCTTCGGCGCCCGTTTTTGCCGCTGCTTCAGACCCTTTTGCCTGAAAGATTCAGATTATCCTTGAAGTTTAAGAGAGAAAAACTTGGGGGTAAAATAAAAAAGATCATACTTCCGTGTTATATTTTAGATGCTTGCATACGGCCTTCCAGTAAAACGCAACTTCTGGTTCCATCAGTTGGATGCCTTCAGCACTCTTGATTTTTGACGATATAAATTGACGAATGCTCAGGCCAACTAGATCATAAAGAGATCCCTCCTCAAAAAGGGCTTCCATTACGGATTCTCCCTCAGATTCATAAGTTTCCACGTCGAGGCATCTCAGAAGCGTAATTAGGTCCCCCTCACAACACTCAACGAGCCATTTTTCCTTCAGCATCCTAATGCACTCGCTTCTCACTGATGATGATCTGTCTGCTAATCCTCTTCGAAGTAGCAGAGTTCTGATCTTAATGCTAAACAGGCAAAGAGAAATAATTACCGATACGCTTAGATTCGGAAGTGTTTCGTATTTTCATTATTAATGGTCTTACGAGTGTTGAGATAATTTACGAGACTAGTGTGCTTCGGTAATTTGTACTTGGGATCATAATTTTACTTTCAAAGTTACCTGAGACTTTGAAGAGGGAAATTAGATGCCAAGGCACCATACGCAGCTTTGCGCACTGATTCGTGGACGTCCAGCGTGCGTTCGATGATAGAAATCAACGTCGAATTCGAGGGAGGTAAGGATTGTACGATCGTTCTTCTCACTTCCTAGAAATGAATAATTTGAAAATAGGTTTATCAAAATCAACAGAACGGGTGACATTTGCAGAAGATAAGTAAACATACAGCGCTTGATTCTTGAGGTAAAGCACGGAGGAGAATCCCGACGATATCAGAACATGTTTCATCATGAGTAAAGAACGAAAGCGCGTGGACAGCACAAGCGCGAATGTCAGGACACTTGTCTTCTACACGATCTTTCATGCAATTGATCACGCCATCCCAGACTTCGTCGCTCACATCGGTTTCATCCGGCAAAAGCACGAGGATCTACGGAAAAAGATTATCTGCATTTTTTTTTAACAAATGAAAATCGAGTTAGGGAAAAGGTCACCTGTGAGATAAACTGGCAGGATCGGAGCCGCGCTGCCTTGTTGGCGGCACGTGCGGCTGTCAGGAGAAACGTGAGGAACTGCACGAGGAAAGCGTGTCCGGCATTGCCGTCGCGGCGAGCTGCGAAAGCGGAGACGAATCGAAGAATCCTCTCGGAGGACGCGGTCTTCTTCGCACCGAATAGCGGCGTCAAGACTAGGAAGAAGGACGAGGCGAAATCGCATCGCGATTTTGATCGGATCGCGGCGAGCTCCCGGATCTTGCGTTGATGGATGGCGAGCGATAGACGGCAATCGTGTAGAATCTTCGCGATATTAAGCTCTAGTTCCTTGCCTTCTCCTTGCTCCACTGTCTGCCCCATTGTCTCGCAGATCTCTCTCTCTCTCCCCCTCACTCTCTCTGGGTGTCTATACTCTATACCTCTCTCTCTCTGAACAACTTTCAGCGTCTTCATATTCAAATCATGTGGGCGGGAAAGAAAAGAGATGGGTACCTCGATGTTAAATGGGCTTGGGCTTTTTTTATCAAAATTTAAGCCCAGTCAGGAGCGTAGGGAATTATCGTTAAACAGCAACTTCCTTCGAGAATAAAAATAAATAAATACTAAAATTTGGTGTCTTTCTATCTCTTTAAATAATTAAATAATACAATATGTCTCTCTGTCTCTCTCCTGTTCGAAGTAAGATGGAGGAGGATGATCCTAAGCCAAACCCTAATCCTATCCAAAACCGGACAACTGATCAGCTAATAACTGTACAGAGAGCAAAACAGCCATGACCGCAGGACCACGCTAAGGAACAGGGCGGACTGACGCAGCACCGCTGGAGATCGCGCGTCCGATCCGGCAACCGAGCGGAGAAGGCGAGAGCCGCCGCGAAAAGCTCCGAAGACTCTGCCGCGGCGGAGCTGAATCCTTGATCTCCTCCTCCTCTCTCTGGATCCTCCTCACCCGACTGTGCACGGCCACCATCCTATCCTCCTTCATCTCCTCGCCACCCATCACCGCATCTACGCCGCAACCGTTCGCAGAATTCGCCATCGCTCGCCGAAGAGGCCCGGAGACAGAATCTTTTGACCGGCTAACCGCGTCCGAGGAGAGAATAAATAGGCAGATGTAAGACGTTTCTGTACGTAAATACGATATTCTGCAAGGGCACTTCTGGTATCCGAATGGCGATTTGGTCTCCCTTGCAGTAGCGGTTAAGTTGGTAGACGGCCTGCCGCGTGGATGCGAAGAAGATCCAGTCGTCGGGGACGCATTGACCTTCTTCGTCTGTTGCCACGTCGCAACCAATGGCCGAGAGAGAATCGTTTATCCTTATCCCTTGCCTGAATCCGACTATTTTTGAAGCGGTTATCAAATACTGGAAGGTCAAAAGTCTGGGCACACAGGTTGAACTAGCAAAGTAGACCACTGCGTTTGCGATGGAAGGCTGCGACTGCGATAGAAGGCTGCGACTGCGATGGAAGCGACTCGGCCTTCAAAGATTTACGACTTTCCATTTGAACATGAACTGTACAGGATTAGGTCAATGTGCCTTTTATCATATCCGTTGACCAGACATCAAGTTGGAAATATCGAATTCAACATCGATATTGACGATTTTTGAATCCTCCAAAAGTGAGCCGGCAGAGGTGGTGGGAGTTGGCAGAGCCGACAGCAGCGGTTGCTGGAGGTTGCAGTGACAGTGGCGAAGGCGAAGCATATGGCGGTAGAGTTGGATGGAGTTGGTGGGAGCCGGCAGAGTTGGCTAGAGGTGGCAAAAACCGCGGGGAAGGAGGAGGATACGGCAGCGGAGGTGGCTGGAGGTTGTGGGTGCCGGCAGTGTGTTGCTGGGGTGGCGGCAGAGGTGGCGGGAGCCGGCAGTGAAAGAGCCACAAGCGGCAGAGTTGGGGGGGACAGGCGGCAGAGGCAGCAGACCGACAGTGGTGGTGGCAGGAGTCGCGTGCGGGAGACGGCAGAACTCGGAGGTAGCATCAATTTTTTACTCTTGTTATTTTTTCTAGATGCAATCGATTTATCGTCGATATGTCGTTGACAACATGTCGTGTCGTCACCATGATGTCGATATAGCTTCTTCGACGATATTATCGTCGATCCTCCAACCCTCGAGAAAATGTAGGAAGGACCAAAATGGTACATGATGCAGAATATGTCATGACCAACCCAATTTCAATCAATTGTATGATAGGAGATCTTTGACCCCTCAAGTTAGGAAAAATGTGGTCAATCGTCCATCAAATTGATGTAATTCTGTTATAGTAACAATAAATCAAGTACATTTAATATACTAAATTACCAAATTAATGAAAAGCATGAATTAAAAGTTGCATCGATGTATCAAATGACATATTTAAGTATTAATCATAGGCTAAATCATGTAAATATCCTTCTCTTGATGACCAAGCATAGCCTATACATGAATTTGGCATTTAAGTTCTAACGTGCATCATCTTCCATAGTTGTTAACATTATGAGACTAACTCCATCTGTTTTCTTTGAAGTCAAACGGTGAAACTCTCGCATTTTATCGTGCTTATGGTGATGCAAAGATTTTGATTCAATATAATGTGTCCATAGATACAAATTATCAATAAGTGGAAGAAGGAAATGTGTAATCCACCTTTTTAGGAGGCTGATCAACTCATTCCACCTTTCTAGGAGATTAGTTGACTAATTTTCTTGAAAGTCAATGATGGTCAAAGGATATTCTTGAAAAGTCAAAGGTGGTCAACAACATTCTTAAAAGGTCAAAGAGGAGAAGCATGTTTTTAGGGAAGAGTTTGGTCAAATTAATAATTTGTAAATCTATTTTCTAATATTTAGGGAAGCCACCAATTCTTAGAGAGCATTAAACTTCAAAATAGGAGGGTGCCTCCTATCTCCAAGGAGGGTGCCATCCCACCTTTAAGGAGAGGATGAGCTTACCACCCCACCTCCTTAAGGATGTCACATCCTATCATTCAGGAGGTGCCACTCACTCTTACAATTAGTTGTTACCCCCACTCCTTAAGGATGACATCATATTTCCTTAAGGATGGTATTGTCATAAATTCAAAAAAATAAAAAAATAAAAAAGAGAGCACCTCCTATTTTTCAAGGGGGCACCATATGGTTATTGAATCTCCACCACTTGGTTGGTGGCACCCAAGTAGATCCAATCTCTACAATCTATAGATTCTAGTCATGGCATTCAACTTCCGATAGTCAATACAAACTCAACATTTTTTCGAAAGGCATGTTTGGATCTCGTCGCCCTTCTCAAGGACACCATGACTCCAGCATTCTTGGGAACAACGTGCACAATACTAACCTACTGATTGTCAGATGTGTGCATAATAAGGGATCCAATCCCTTTTAGTCTACCAAGGTCCAACGGATTGCTTGCTTATTTCCTCACAATACGTTGAGTAATTTTTTCTCTTGCTCTTGATCTAGCTCGGATGAAATAATTACTAGTTTTTCTTGTTGTGTATCAAGAAAAGCATACTTGAGTGTAAATGATAGAGGGTTGAGCTCAAATGTAGACTCGTCCAATGGTAGCTCTCAAAATCAGCTTCCTCATTGATTGACATAACTTCTTCTATGCAAGCTTCAATATCCTCATCATCACAAAGGTCGATGTCACCCAAATCCTCAAAAACTCCTGAAAGGTACTGCATTAGCTTTGTTGATGTCGACCTTCACCGTGAGGTCTCTCACCTTTAGTATTACTTTGACTTTCCTCCAGTCTATGACAGCTTTCGCAGTAGTTAAGAAAGGTCTTCCCAAGATGATCGGGGCTTGACTAAGCGTGATGAGATAACTTTGTGAGGTCATTGAATACAAGCGGAGACGTGTCAAAAATAATTCTCAACTCACCAATTTTAAGAAATAATCACAAATTAGATAGTATAGTGGTGAATAAAGGTCAAATCCATTGAGAATTAAGGTATTTTGTGAGGTATTTTTTAAAATTTAATTAAATCGGATGATAAATAGAGATGAGAAATTAGAGATTTTAGTAAATTTGGAAAGAGAACTTAAAGACAAATCCACAGAATCAACAATCACTCAATTTGGATCAAGATTCACGGAGAAATCAAAGAGCAAAAATTAGGTAGAAAATTGGTCATGAGGAGATAGAAAAATCAAAATTAAATCTAAAATTAACCTAATCTACACTTTGAAATTGAAAGATAATGATACAGGACACAAGATAAGGTTAAAAACATATAATCGAACCCGAAGTCACACTCGAATTGATCCAATTGATTTCCGCATCAAGGGCTTTTTCATTCCGCGATTTCGAAGACGAAATTCGACATTCAAGAGACTATTTCTCCTTATTCTTTTGATGAAATCTTGATTTCAAACACTCCCTGGATGCAGAAATCAGTCTAGAAGAAGAAGAAATCAAGAGATTTGAGGATTGAGATGTCTAAACAGTTTGATAGCTCAAAACATCCAAGAATACATTTTTCATCGAAGAACATATGTATAAAAAAAGATAAATTTGGGCATAGCTGTTGTATTTGGCATTTCATCTTTGATTAACGGCTGAGATGAAATACTAGGATGTGAATCGTCGTCTTTAATTCACGTTCGTCCGATCCAAAATGGAGTGCCTAGATGAAGCCACTTGTTCACGTGAAGTTGGATCGTCTTGTAACGCATGTTGTTCGATCTTCATCGAATGCCTGAGATGTCACCACGTATCGACATAAGTCCATCAGGTGCATTTAATCTCAGGATTTATAAATTTTTAGATGAACGACTGAGATTAAAATGTTTTAAAATATAAATCGACATCCAATCATGATGCACTACATACCCCCAGATTGAAGTGAAGGTTGACGGTTTTGATTTAATACGCGAATTGAACGCTCTAGAGTGCCCCACATCACTTGCAATAAAATAAACAAAAAAGATAGTCTCACAAGATAAAAACTGAGGCAAAAATCATGTATATAAGGAGTGAGTATTAAGTGGGTTAGCGAAAATCCTAAAAAAGATGCTTATCCCACTAATCACACATTCGCACACAAGGGCACACACGTGTGCCCACACATGCGCTCATGTACACACGTGTGCATCATGTGGTGTGTGCACTCGTCACCATGTGGTGACATGTCATGCACCGGCCAGGTCTGCTACCACATCAATGCGCATTAAAAAACCAATTCTTAAATGTGTTCAATAAAAATAAATCCATACAAAAATTCAGAAAAGTCAGAAATATTCTAGAAAAATCCCTAAAAATTAAAAAATTCATAACTTTCAAAATATAAGTTCAAATTAATCTAATTTTACTTTTTTGATCAAACATTAAATAATCTATAATTTTAAAATTTTAAATTTAATAAATAATAAGATAATAAAGTTTTATTTTAAAAATATATTAATTTCTCTTATAAATTAAGACTTAGAAAAATAAATTAGTATATAAAAGTATTTTATCTTATTATTTAACATTAAAAACCCAATTATAATCTCAAATATAGATGGGAATAATCTAATCTAAAATAGTAAAAAAAAACATAATCATCCCTAAAATAGTATTTGAGATTATAACTTAAAATTG
Organism: Lemna minuta; assembly: GCA_024174645.1. NCBI lineage: Eukaryota > Viridiplantae > Streptophyta > Magnoliopsida > Alismatales > Araceae > Lemna > Lemna minuta. Next base: position 5,436,267 of record CM044104.1, on the reverse strand, counting down.
CACGAAATGATAGATATGCACTCAAAGTATGTGAACATGCATAAGAATGGAATGTTTTATGCCTAAATTTGCATTAATAATCACATAATTATATATATAAATTACATGTTATCAAAGTGTCATAGTAATTTGTATATCTACGACTAGAGAGTCTACTGGGAAAAAATAATATTCTATTATTATGATTACATCTTCTATTATGTCATGGGGTTTCCTCATTGATCCATCTACTAAACATAATTCTACGAGGAAAGGTTGCAACTCCCCTATATGATGACAATCATATATGCATTTAGGGAGGATATAAATACTAACTCTAGTGTTGACGAAAACGATTTTGTGCGGTCGTTGAATACACCTGATCTCAAGTCAAAATAAGTTCCAAATTCACCAATTAAAGGAATAAATCACTAATTAAGGAGTATAGTGGTGAATAAGGGTCGAATCCACGGAGAAATAAGGGAAAATTTTGAGATATCTTTGAAATTTGATCAAATCAGACAATGAATTGAGGTAAAAAATTAGGGAATTCAGTATATTAAGAAAGATAACTCCAATACGAATCCACATAATAAAAAATCATTGAATTTGGATAAGAATTCGCGGAGATATTGAGATTTGAAATTGAGATAGAATTCGAGCGTGAAAATGATTGAAAAATTAAAATTAAAAGAAAATTAAACTTAATCTACGATTCAAAATGTAAATCTAATGCTAAATGATAAAATATTAGGATGAAAACATGAAACTAACCCAAAGCCGCGCTCGAAATGATCCAATTAATCTCTGGATTCAAGGTTTTTCATTCCGCGATTTTGAAAATGAAGTTTGGCGTTCAAGATGTGATTTCTTCCGATTCCCTCGATCAATTTTCTGATTTCAAGCACTCCTTAGATAAGATTTAGAAATCAAAAGATTCTTAGATTGTGGTGTCTAGACAGTTTGATTTGCTAAAAAACTCAAGAATAGTTTTCCGTCGCAAAGAACATTTCAATTTATAAGGAAAATTGGGCGTAACCGTCGGATGCATCGATTCGATGCAATCAACGGCTGAGATTAAACGTCGTTTGATGAATCGGCGTGATTAAGTCGCGCTCGTCCGATCGCAGATGAAGCGTCGAGATTCCGCCACATCGCGAGTGAGGAGAAGGCGTCTAACTGATTTCATTCATTCGATCTCAATGGGACGATCGCGATGAATGATGTGTCCATGGGGCGCATTAAATCTTAACCGTTATAACTCGAGGATGAACGGCTGAGATTAAACGCCATTTAATCGAATCGACGTCTAATAGGATGTCGCCACGTACCCCTTTTGAGTAAGTGGCATCCGACGCTCGTAATTTCAATCACATGATCAGACGTCTCACATGGCGCCACGTCACCTGAAACATAACTAAAGAAACATAGTCCCACACAGAATATATTATTAGAGTTTATCGACTATATAAGATAGATGAGATTAATGGGTTAGCTTAAATCCTAAGCGGATGCTCTAACCCATTTAATAATTTCCGCACACACGTGTCACGCACACACACACGTCACACACACATGTACACGTGTCACACGGACACACATCCACGCGTCACCACGTGGTGTCGCCTTGCCACATGAGCGCACGATATGTAAAAACATTTTTTAAATTATTTTTAATTATTTTAAAATAAAAAATAGAGTTAAATAAATTCAGAAATATTCTAGAAAATTCCTAAAAATTGGAAAATTCAGAAGTTTCAAAATGCAACTTCAAATCAATTCAAATTTGTTTTGTTGGATCAGAAATTGAATTATTGATAACATGCATTTATAACTTGAATTCTTACCCTAATTAACTCATATTCATGCTTATTTTATGTGAATATGATGCATGTTATCATACTTTGTAGGAATTTTCTCCATTGGCATGTCATTTCACTAAAGTTGATATTTATGCATAAATTAGGGATAATTTCATGCTTAATAGATGATTAATCTTTTGTTTAAATTAATAGAAGTTTAATCTCTAGTATTGAATGATTATTGACTTTAGTAAATGTTTGGAAAGATAATTTCAGGATGAATTTATGATTTAAAATGTTTAATGAGAAATAAGTTAAAGTAAATTTTAATTCATCTTTATTTCTTCTTTCAAAATATATTTTTAATGGCATGATATTAAAAAGAAAATAATTTGTTATCCAATGGAGAAAATTTGGATTAAAAAGGAGTTGTATATTTTAAATTATGAATTTCTGAAGTTTTATGCATTTTTCTTATTTTTATTTGATTTATAAATTTAATTTTTATTTAAAAATTCGCAAAAAAGGGGGTATTTACCTGCAGGTGCTGACGTGGTGAGCGGGGAAGCCGGCGAGCTGACACGTGGCGCGCGGGACCACCGCGCGGATGCGACGCGGCTCTGAGGCCCACGTGGCAGGGCCGCGGGTGGCCCACGCGGGGCGCAGGAGGCGCAAGGCGCGGCCACGTGGTGAAGGGCCACGCGTCAGCGCAGGTCCACGTGGGTGCCCGTGTGGGGCGCCACGTGGAAGGTGGGTTTGCATATGGAGGGCCCACGGGTATAGTGCGGCCCTGGTAAGAATTTGGGGGCGGTAACGCAAATGCATTACCGCGCCCCTATATTTATCCACGACAAATTCTATTATTTTCTCCGTGTGGGACTATGTCCCACACAGTCCTTACCTTTGCAGGTGACGTGGACGCACGGCGGGCGTTGGATTTAGTCAGAACGGCGGAGATCGCAGTCCACTTTATCATTAAATCGAGACACGTGTCAGTGAGAAGGGCGGCGGCCAATGAAAAAAAAGGAGGGATTTTCTCCCGCCTAATAAGACAAAACGTCTCTTTTTCAGGGCAGCGGTCGAGACTACGTGGACCAATGAAAAAAAAGAAGCCCTTTTTCCCCGCCTAATAAGACAAAATCCATAGCAGAGATTCCTTGCGACGCATTAAATGCGCTGTAATTTAAGCCAATAGAAATCTCTGACAGCCGCTGCACTGCATTAAATGAAACCGCGTGCATTAAATGCAACGCGGTTTCAACTCTCTACGTGGCCGCTCTTGATTCGCTGAAAGCGAATTTGATGACGTGCCACGTCATTGATTGATACCTGTATTTAATGTATTGATTTTTTTTACAGGTGGTTAGATGCGGCGTGGACGGTCGTGATCCTTCGCGATCAGAAGCATCGCGTGGACATGTCGAGACTATTCGATCTCCATCCGACGGTCGTGATCTTCATTGCGAGCTGCTCAACATCAGACGGTGCAGACAAGTCGTGGAAGAACTCACATCTTTCGTCGCGGAATCACTCCAACCGGATCCGACGGCGGCCGACCGAGATCCAGGACCACGATCGATGCCCGATCGTGGCCTGATCGTGGCTTGATCGTGGCCCGATCGTGCCACAATCAGGGCTCTTTTTGAAGCGAAATTCAAGCCGATTCATCCCGGATTTGAAGCCACAATGCCGCTTAGTGCAAACCGCTCCCACGACGCCTTGATTCCGCTCCCACGACCGCCTCTATTGGCCTAAAAATCGGGCCTAATTCTCCCTTTAAAAAAACATGTATCTCCATTCTTTGTTCTTAACTTTTGATCAACTCGTGAAGAAATTAAGCGAGTTTCGAGGAAGGTCTTAAGTTCTCGTGATCCTCTGCTTCCAAGAGTGTAGAGACGCAGCCATTGAAGCATGATAGTCACGATTTCATCTCTTAATTTCATCGAATTTTCCCCTTGAATTCCAAACGTCCACGAGGAAGAATCCGAGCAAATTCGCTTCAATCCACGAGAATTGAGGCCCCATTCTTGCGAAATCGGGTTAGTAGTGAGGTTCGATCAATTATCAAGAGGTAATTTGTATTTTTATTAGGTTTAGATCTTTATTATTAGATTTATTAGGGAAAATTCAGAAGTTTCAAAATGCAACTTCAAATCAATTCAAATTTGTTTTGTTGGATCAGAAATTGAATTATCTATCATTATAAAAAGTTAAAATATTAAAATAGTTAGAGAATTAATTTTAACTTAATAAATATACTCATATATCTTATAAAATAAATTTAGAAAAATACATGAGTGTAAATAAAAATCTTTTCTCTTTATCATTTAATCATGAAAACATAACTATGATCTTAAATATAAATAGGATTAGAATCAGATTGTTTAATTATGCATAATTATCCATAAAATGATGTATTTTTAGAACATAACATGAAATTATATAAAATGATAGAAATGTACTTAAGATACAATAACATGCATACAAATAGAATATTTAATGCTTTAATTTACATTAATAATCATATAAATTCATGTATAAATTTGATGGAGAATTATTTTCAAACATGAACACAAGGGTTCTAAGTGAACCTATCCTCCTCCTCCTCCTTATCTACCAATTTGAGAAATTATCCATTCCTTAAATGGATGAAGAAGACCTCTCTAAATAAATAAAGAGAGTGTAGATCTTAAGGGAATTATCTTCCCTCTTTCCTCTATTTTACATTGATCTAATGATTGACTTGGTCAAAAGAAATTATCCTTATCCTTATATAATTAGAATTCCTTGAATGGACCAAGTTAACCACCTTTTACCTTGATATAGGTTCCTAATTGTCCAAACCACCTCCACTACATGTTAGGTACCTTATGTCATTTTAAATAATGATCTCAAAGAAAAATCAGTAGGAAACCTCTTTGAATTACATCCCTTTATTTTTTTGAAAACCTCCCTTAGAAAGAATTCTAGAAGAGATCTAAATATTACTAAGTATGGAAGAAACTATCTTGGTGACAACTCAAGTCAAAGCTATCATCAATGAAGACAATCACAAGCATAAATCCCATTTATCTCCCATTTTAACAATACCTTTATGATAAAGGGTGAAGATATGAAGGCCTCAAATCCTAAGGGCGCAGCTCTTATGAATATGTCACACCAGAAAGAGATGCTACAGTTTAAGAAATCCAAGAAGAAGAAATCTCTTAGAAAGAAGGAAAATTTGACGTAGAACCTCTTGAAGCTGAAGCCAAGACAACTGGCCTTGGAGCCAGTGATCTTGGTTCGAAGAAAGACTCCCCGGAAATAGCTTTCTACCAAGGCTACTCACAAGTCTGCCCCGACTACCAGGGGCGTGAAAAAAAACCCCATCACTATCGTCCTGGAACTGTTGCTCTTTGTGAAATTTGCAAGTATCAGAGGTGCACCGAGCTTCTGATCAGGAAGTTAACCCTCCGGAGGCTTGCCCGAGAAAATGCGCAGGACGTTAAGGCAGGTCTGAGGTTCCAAAGCCATGCAGTCATGGCCCTCCAGGAAGCCGCGGAGACCTACCTGCTTCTTCCTCATCCTCCTGCACGTCTTCACCATTGCCGGCGCCGTATCTGGATGTGCAGCTGTCTCTGGCGCCGCCTCTAACCGTTGAGCTCAAGGCCCACATTAGAGTGGAAAATCGGAGCGAATGCCAGTTCCCTCGAATGGGAATTTTCCCGTGAAGGCTACTCCTGCCAACTTCTCAGCATCCTCTCTCGGCTTCTCCCCACGGTCGTCAGCGACGACCTCACGTTCTGGAAATCAGTATCGCCCAGTCGACTTCGCATGCGCCGGATCCACATCATCAAGAGAATATCAACACAATTGACAAGAAGACTTTTAATAGAGAGGATGGTCTCGCACGTGAATTACGCCTCACTTCTCGATCGGCAAAGCTTCTTCAGTCTTCTACAGCCGATCCTTCTCACTGAGATCCCTACCAGAAATAAATCAAAAAACGACAGCCAAGCGACATCACATGATCGCAGCGTTGACTTGCAGGGAGGACAAGCGAGATGACAAACCGACGGAAATGGCGAAGATTTCCGCGACTATCGCATACGGAAACTAAAAACGCCGCGTCCTCTTCACGTCGCCACCTTCATCCAATACACCTGACAACGGCCTGTCTTCGGGAGCTAAATCCTTCTCATCAGTCCGTCGAATGAACGCCAACAGACGCCAGCATGGATCAACCGGTCAACCGACGCAGAAACTAACTTCTGCGACACTTCGCCTCGCCGTAACTTCCTCTCTTTACATCTATAAAACGGAAATCGCAAGAGAAAACGGGGGATGTTGAATTTGTTAAAACTGGTTACCCGTTTGGTTACGATTTACCCTTTGTGTTCGTGTATCCCTGTGCTTCTCCCACCTTCTCTCCTCTCCGAGTTCTACCCCCCTTTTCCCTTCTCCCTCCCTTTCTGTCTTCTTTCAAACCTTTACCGTCAGAGAATAATCGGGGATTATCTGAATCAGTGGAGCGATTCGGGAGCATCGTTTTCCTTTCTCTCAGGTATCATCCTCTCTTCTCTTCCCGTGTAATAGTTCGTATATGATATCATTAGTCCATATTATTCACTCTTCTTAAATCTCCCCCTATCTATTCCATGTTCTTACATATTGTCTATTTTCGTTTATCTCTTTCTCTATTCTCTATTATCACCATTATCTCCTCTATTCTTATTTCATCTATATTAAATATAAATTATTATCCGATCCTCTCCGCACCCTATCCAATTTCTTCCTGTCACAATCCATATCTTTATCGTCATCATCACTGCCGATCTTTTCTTCTCCTCCATTTTCTTTATTAAATATATAATATTATATCTCTTCTCCTCACATTCTCTGTCATCATCTCTATCATTATTCCATCATCATCTAAGCTACTTAACATTATACCTATTCTTCTCCTCTTCATAACTATAGTCTTATTCATTAATAATATATAAATATATATATTACCTTTTCATCTAAAATCTTCTATTCATACTTCTAAATTATTCTTCGATATATTCTCACTGAATCATAAATTCCTTTCATAGTGATATCACTTCATAGGTCCTCCCTAATTTGTAGGAATATTATCAATGTTAGAAATATCCTACATCAAAATTGCATGTTATCAGGTGTCTAATAAATATTTAGTAAAAGTCATTCCTCCTATTTCTCTAATGATCATGGGTGCTCTGGGATCTCTATTTTTGATCGATAAGGAATTCATCATGATTGAACTCATGCTTTCACTCAATTCAATCCTTTTCGGACTTGTATGGGGTGTGCATATGCATTTAAGTAATATGCTTAATAACATCTATTAGGGGTGTGAGTGTATATGGCCCATAATGGCACTTTTGTCATTCTAGATTTGCTACTGTCTCTCCTTTCCTCTATATGTCTATCTTCTCATCCCTTCTTTTCCTTAATCTATATCATTATCTCTTTTAATTTTCCACATTCTATTAGAGCCCTAACCTAGGGTTCCTCTTGACGGCGTTGGATCTTCCCGTCTTTGCCTTCGCATTGACTCTCCATTGTTCTCAAATATCTCTATATGCAGCCAGCTTTAATTGATCATATATTTCTCATTAGAAGTTGGATTGACCTGAAACCTATTGCATTAGATTCAGAAGCATTGAAAACACATCTTTCGAGCCCAAGAACATCGAAAATGGTGACCTAACACTTTTAATCTTGCCTTCTTCTTGGAAAACCGTTAGTTTTCTGAACATCGTCTTCAAAAGGTCATATATTCTTATTCATTTCTAAAAAATATTCGTACTAGATATCATTTGAAGTGGATTTTTATGATCTACAAAACTTTGTTTGAAAGTCAATTGAATTTGAAGCTATTTCAATGACTGACGATTTAATCCGGTCGTTGAAACACATGATCGTCGGTAAAAAAAATTTTGTAATTCTGAAGTCACGATGATTTAAAAATCAGAAATCAAGTACAGCGATGAGATCGGGTTGAACCACAGATAGCACAGTTGACTTTTACTGAAAGAGTTGACTTGGTCAAACTTAAGTCTAATTAGGATTTTTAAGAAATTTAAATAATAGATTATCAATGGAAATAGTACTAATATATGAGAGAAGATATTTTAAGAATTTTGAAAAATATTTGGAGAAGAAATGTCAAAAGTCAAGGTCAAAGCATTGACTTTGACCAAACTTTGACTTTTTGTAAAATCAGAGAGGAAAAACGTGAGAAAATATTACGAAAAATTATATTTTTAGAAACTAGAGAGAAAAAGGAAAATTTTGATTTTTAGAAAAGAATTGGATTTATTGTGATTTTTCCAAAATCAATAAACAAACAATCACTGAAATAAAGGTTTCATTCTAAATCCTTAAATTGGTTGATCAAATGATATCCAAATCTAGAAAATCACCTATGAATAGAAAGACTGCAATTAGAGGATTCCAAAGACACCAAAAGTATTCAATTTGACCCTTTATATTTGGAGTAATAGCCCTCACAAGTTAACGCCCAAATTCGGATTGATTTTGAATAGCAGTTAGTCAAATGACAAATTGAAGGGCTAAATCTTGATGAAAATTGATGAATCATATCCACGGAAAGCTGATTGAACAAAAAATCTAATGAAATAAAATTCGTTCAAATTGAACTTAAGATCAGGGAGAAATCCTTCTTCGAAAATCAACAAAAATTCACGATGAAATTTGGGAGAAATGACAAAATTTCTTATCCCTAAAATGTAATTACCTATCTAAATATAATCTAAACTATCTAAATTGCGAGGATTACAAAGGAATCACACTACTAACCCTTTTGACGCGAAGATTGAGCCTCAAATTTCTTTGATTGCTGATAATTTCTCCGATTCCTTCTTCGTCGTGATTTCGGCTTTTAAGGGGCGATTTCCAAACGTTTTCTCACAATGATTTGTGATTAAATTTCCTCAATCCATGCACAATTGAGTCTAGGATGCAAGAGAATTACAAAGAACTCAAGATCTTCCTCCAAAAATGCTTAATTTCTTCACGTTTAATCAAGAGGTCATTTCCGTAAGAGAGAACATTGATTTGTAGAAAAATTCTCGCTTGATATCATGTCCGTCCATTTCGCGTAAAGGGCTTGAAGGGCTACAATGAAGCCACATAACAGACGATAAGCAGACCATGATCTTCACCACACGGGCCCACTTCCTCAATTTTTTATGTTTTAATCTCTAAAAATTTTAGAAAAATCATGAAAAATTCCAAAGAAAATAGTTAATCTTAAAAAATTCATAACTTCATTTCTAGAACTCCTTTTGCATGAAATTTTCTTCATTAGATCAAGAATTTTATCCTCTTTAAATTTGTGCCCTAAAATAAAATATTAGACAGAAAATAGAATTATGAGTGAAATAATTCCTAGTTGAATTCTAAAGTCAACTATGGTAATTCCTTTTTTCACTCCTTCTTTTCTTCCTCTTCTTAAACCTTCATGCATTCACTTAAGTCCTGTAATATTTAAAACCAAAATTTTAGATCAATCATAAGTGGTTTGACCCTTAAAAGGGTCAAACACACTTAACACACATAAGAATGCTTAATTGATAAGAAATATGGAATTAAGTGATTTGGCCTGAAATCAAAGAAAATTTCATTTTAAGATGATAACATGCATCACATAGACCAAAATTATGCATTAATAAAAGTTAATCATGATGAAAATAAGAGTTAAATATGCATGTTATCAATGATGAAATCTAATTTTTTTTATAGAATATGTTCTGTCTACGAAAATTTACATGGAATCTTCATTCGGACGTATCTCTCTGTATACTTAATGAAATAGATCAATTTTAGATATCACTGGATACAAAATTTTGAGTCTACAAGTTTTCTTTTGAAATTGTTTTTGATCTAAGGACTGTACAAAGGAGAAACGAAATGATTTATCCACCTAACTTTTTAGGGCACATCAAAATACATGCTTATTGATTTCTTAGCGGGTCCCTAGTTTATTAATTTGGGGAACGCCACCTTAAGATTATGATGAATGATGACTCTCCATCGACATCTTTGCCCATTCCTCCCTCTCCTATTATCACTTTTCCCTTAGAAACTAGTCGGTCCCTACTTCTACTCTGGTAATGCAACCAACATTGCCCCCTTCTTCGATGCTACCGCCGATCTTTCCTTACGACTGCACCTTTCAAGATTTTCGGCCAGGGAAGAGGATTGCTTGGGACTGAACGTGGAATTTATGAGCTTGTCCTCGATCATCTTCCAATTTGGCTCTCTTGTCTCCTTTCCTGGACCGATTATGCACTCCAGCAGCATCAACGACTTGGACATCCTGATATCTCCAAACTCTGCCAAGCTCTCCCATGGATTTCTATTTCCTTCTTTGAGTGTGAGTCATGTCAACTAGGAAAACATTTTTGAGCCTCCAACCCCCAGCCTAGAATCTATTCCATGTAAATCTCTTTTTGATCCTGTTCATTATGATGTGTGGGGACCTTCTCAGGTGCCATCTATCTTGGGCTTTTGGTATTATATTGTTTTTGTAGATGATTTCTCTCATGCCTCTTGGGTTTATCTTCTCAAAGATTGAATAGATGTTCTGCCCTCTATTCATCAATTTCTTCAAGAGATCTCCACTCAATATTCTAAAACCCCGCAAATTTTCGCGCACTGATAATGCTCTCGAATATGTTCAGACTGCTCAACAAGATTTATGCATCTCCCATGGCATCCTCCACCACACCACGTGTCCTCACCCATCTCTTAGCAAAATGGTGTTGCTTGAGCGCAAACACTGTCACCTACTTGACATGACTCACCCTCTCTTGGTAGAAATGATAGTCCTCCATTTTTGTGGCCTAATGCCCTTCTTACCTCTAATTACCTCTTGAGTTGCTTGCCCTCGTCACCTCTTGACGGTGAAGTACCCCTTCGTCATCTACACCCTGCTCGTGACCTCTTTGCCTTGCCTCCTTGGGTGTTTGATTGTGTGACCTTTGTTCATGATTAGACTCCTAATACATCCAAATTGGCTCCTGATAACATGCTTATTTGACTTAAATTCTTATCATATTTAACTAATATTGATGCTTATATCATGTAATCATGATGCATATTATCATAGTTTTATGGATTTTCTCCATTGGTATGCCATTTTACTAAAGTCCATATTTATACATTATTTAGGGTTAATTATGTGTTTTATTGATGTTTGACCTTTTTCAAGGTCAAATGATTAGAAATTAAGCACTTTCCTTCAGTTATTTGGACTTTAGCAGATGATTAAAAGAATTAATTTCAAGAAGAGAATGATGGGATGAAATAAAATAGAATTCTTAAGGGATTATTTAATATTATGATAAATTCATCATATTTTCTTTCTTGGATTTATATTCAACGGTTGCGATCACTCAAAGCACTCGGGTAATTGAAGAAGGACACATGGCTTCATAAGGACAATCCGATGAAGATCGGACGACGTAAATCAAGAGGAGTGGAATCCGTGTCATAGGGATCATGTCCCATCGATTTCGCACAATCATAGTCGTCCAAAATCTCATCATCGAATCGGACGGAAACGCGTTTATCGCGATTATTTTCTATAAATAGATGTTCTTTCTCTTTGTAAACTTAACTTTTGATTGAATCGTGAAGAAATTATGCGACTTTGGAGAAAAATCTTAAGTTCTTCGTGATCCCCCTGCGTTCTATACTCAATTGCGATCATATTGAGACATGATTGATCACGAATTGTTGTGAGAATTGATTGGAATCTCCCCTTGAACGCCGAATGCACATCGAAGAAGAAACCAGAGAAATACTCTTCAATCCACTTGATTTGAAGCCCAATCTTCACGTCAATTGGGTTAGTAGTGTGATTCCTTCTTATCCTTGCAATTTATATAGTTTATATTAGATTTAGATAGGTAATTAGAGTTTAGAAATTGTAAAATTCATCATTTCGCCCAAATTTGATCTCAGAATTTTGCTGATTCTCAAACAAGGATTTTCTCCCTGATCTTAAGTCCAAATTATTTGATTTTGGTTTCATTAGATCTCTTGACTCATAAAATTTCATCATCATTTGACCCTTCAATTTCACTTTTGATGAATGACTATTCATTTTCAATATGAATTTGGGTGTTGACTTGCAAGGACAATTACTCTTAAAATACAAGGTGAAATTCGACAATTTTGATTTTTTTTAATTCTCTGATCGTTAGCTTTCTATTCATATGTGAATTGCAAGATTTGGATATCATTTGGTTAGTCAAGTTCATGATTTTGACCGAGGTCTTCATTTCGAGATTTTTTTATCATTGATTTTCAATAAATCATAGTAAATCTAATTCTTCTATAAAAATCACATATTTTACATCAAAATTTTCCATTTTCTCTCTAGTTTCCGAATATATAATTTTTGTAATATTTAGCACCTTTTTTTCTGATTTTATATAGAGTCAACGTCTGGTCAAAGTCAATGCTTTGACCTTGACTTTTGAATTTTCTTCGTCAAATCATTTTCTAAAATTCTTTATATATATTCTATGATATATTCATATCATCTCCATTAATAACATATCACTTTCACTTCTTAAAAACCCTAATTAGACCTAAGTTTGACCAAGTCAACTCTTCGATACAAGTCAACCGTGTTCTCTATGGTTTGACCCGATCTTTTCACTGTACTTGATTTCATATTTTAAATATTTGAGAGTTTGGAATTTGAAATTTTGTTTGACCGACGATCATGTGTTTCAATGACCGGATAAATCGTACCCTCAACACCCCGTTGTATCAAAGGGGTGTTTGTTGGCTACTTGTGCACGCAAAAAGGCTATCGCGTCTATTTTATAGACCAACGAAAAGTATATTGTCTCTGCCGATGTCACATTCTTTGAGTTTACTCGTTATTTCTCCTCTGCCTCCTCATCTACTGTACCTCAAGTACCATCTCCATCCCCTTGATGCAGTGAATCTGCAAGGTTGTTGAAAACACATGGATAAGAATTAAAACATTCACCAAACTCACCAATTTAAAAGATGAATAACAAATTAGATATAGTATAGAGGTGAATAAGGGTCGAATTCATGGAGAATCAAGGTATTTTTGAGGTATTCTTTGAAATTCGATCAAATCGTACAATGAATTGAGGTGGGAAATTAGGGATTTTTATAGATTTGGAAAGAGAACTCAAAGAAAAATCCACGGAATAAAAAATCACTCGATTTGGATCAAGATTTGTGGAAAAATCAAAGAGCAAATATTAGATAGAAAATCGATCGCGAAGAGAGAGAAATCTAAAATAAAGATCTAAAATTAACCTAATCTACGATTCTAAATTATAATCTTATGATACAAGACAAGAGATTAGGAGGTAAACATATAATCTAACCCAAGATAGCAATCAAAATGATTGAATTAATCACCGGATGAAAGGCTTTTCATTCTGTGATTTCGAAGACGATCGTTGGCATTCAAGAGGCAAATTCTCCTTGTTCTTTCGACAAAATCTCACTTTCAATCACTTCGTCGACATGGAAATGAGTCTAGAAGAAGAAGAAAGCGAGACAATCAAGGATGGTAGTGTCTAGATAGTTTGATTACTCGAAAACATCCAAGAATTATTTACATCGTTAAAGAGCATCTCAATTTATAGGGAGAATTGGGCATAACCGTCGGATTGGTTATATGTGCAAATATGTGAATATCCAAATTGTTTTATACTTCGATCAATGACTGTGATAAAACTCATATATGCAAATTGTTATGCTTAAATCACGTATGTTGGATCGAAGATGGACGACCAAGATTTCAACACGTCGAGCATGAAGGAGAAACACAGTGAAATGCTCGCCGTTTGATTTTGATCTAATGCTCCAGATGCGTTTTGTTAGTTTTACTCTCAGCCGTTTAACTCCTCTGATAAAAAACTGAGATTAAATTATTTTAAAACGATTCGCCGATGAACCAAAGTGCGTTATGTATCCCTTCACTTAAGTGACGATCAATGATCGCGATTAAATCATGCGATCAGACACTCCACACGATGCCACGTCACCTATGCACATAAAAGCAGAAAAATAGTCCCACGTGATGAAAAATCAGAAGAATGCACGAATGTATGTGTACTTAATGAGATAATGAAAATCCTGAAAGGATGCTATCCCATTATTTATACACACGCGTGCACACACGTGCGCACATGCGCGCACATGCACACACGCGCACTCACACGCGTGCACACTTGTACACATGTGTGATATGTGGTGTTCTCATACGCTGCCACGTGGCACCACCCCTTTTGTTCGTGCCATGTTAGCACGTGATGATAAAATTATTTTTTATTCATTTTAATTCAAAATAAATCGAATTAAATTCATAAAGAAAAATATTAAAAATCTTTAAAAATTAAAAAATCCATAACTTTCAAAATAGAACTACAAATTTATCTAAATTTGTTTTGTTAGATCATACATTAAATTATGTATCATTCTAAAAGGTCAAATTATTCAAATAAAAAGAGAATAAATTTTTATTTTAATAATACACTCATTTCTCTTAGAAATTAAAATTTAGAAAAATAAATGAGTATATAAAAGGTATTTTCTCTTATTATTTAACATTAAAACACAATTATAATCTCAAATATAAATGTGAATAATCTACTTTAAAATATATTATTTTAAAATGTATAATTATCCTTAAAATAGTACATTTTGATATTATAACTTAAAATTGCATGAAATGATAGATATGCACTCAAAGTACGATAACATGCATAAAAATAGAATGTTTTTTGCCTTAATCTGGATTAATAATAATGTAATTGCATGTTAAAATTGCATGTTATCACCCCTATACCTACCTCATCCCCTTCATCCTCTCCAGCGGACACATCTCATCTACCTACTCTGATGGATCCTGCTCCTCACTTATCACTATCTCCACTATCATCTCCTACCCCACTACTTGGCTCTATTGCTTCTCCACTAATTCTACCCACGACATCGCCAATTTCGATCTCAACTCTAGTCTCTGCACTTCTGCATGCCGACTCCTCAACCTCGTGCTCAGATCTGATACCCATTTCATTGCAATCAGATGATCTCCACTTACCTATCACTATTCATAAAGGTAAGCACTCTTGCACTCTTCACCCTATTTTGCACTTTGTTAGTTATGATAATTTGTACTCCACCTATCATGCCTTCTCCCTTTCTCTTACTACCGACTCAATACCCAAGTTCCACTTAGAAGCATTAAAACTATCTCACTAGAAGGAAGTAATGGACTTAGAGTGCGATGCTCCAGTCAAGTTATGTACATGGGTTGCTCGTGAGTTCTCCCAGACCTATGGGATTGACTATAATGAGACCTTCTCCCTTGTGGTCTGCCTTAACTTAGTATGTATTATTCTCTCTTTGACGATGAATTAGGGGCGGTCTCTTGATAAAATGCATATATAAATTAAATTCTTATATTATTTAACTAATATTCATGCTTATTTTATGTAATTCTGATGCATGATATCATAGTTTTATAAATTTTTGCCATTGGTATGTCATTTTCTTAAAGTCTATATGTATGCATTATTTAGGGTTAATTATGTGTTTTATTGATGTTTGATCTTTTGAAAGGTTAAATAATTAAAAAGTAACCACTTTCCTAGAGTTATTTTGACTTTAGTTGATAATTAAAAGAATTAATTTCAAGAAGAGAGTGATGGGATGATATAAAGTAGAATTTTTAAGGGATTATTTAAGATTATTTTGAATTCAGCCTATTTTCTTGTTGGAATTTTTTAGGTGGCTTGATATTAAAGATGAAGAAATTTGTGATCCAATGGAGAAAATTTGAGTCAAAAAGGAGTTATATAAAGAAAGATATGATTTTTCAGGCATTTTCCAGATTTTCTAGATTTAATTCCTTTGAAAAAAGGAGGAAAATCGTGGTATCGTGGCCCACTTAAATCGCGCAATCTCAGCCATTGAATCATCCTTCAGCGAATCAGATGGTTCACAATTTTCGCAATGAAATTTCCTATAAAACGATGTTCTTCCTTTGTAAACCTAACTTTTTGTTGAATCGTGAAGAAATTAAGCAATTTTGAAAGAAGATCTTAAGTTCTCCGTGATTCTCTTTCTTCCTAGAATCAATTCCGCATCCATTCAAGCAAGTTAATCATGAAGTATTGCAAGAAATTGATCGAAATCTACCCTTGAACGCCGAACGTACATCGAAGAAGGTTCCGGAGAAATTCTCCATAATCAAGACACTTTAAGGCTCAATCTTCATGACAATCAGGTTAGTAGTATGATTCAATCATTTCCCTTGCAATTTATGTAGTTAAGATAAGATTTAGATAGGTAATTTCATTCTAGAAATCGAATTGTTCTTCATTTTGCCCAAATTTGGGTGCGGATTTTTTCTGACTTGAAACACAGATTTCTCCTTGATTTTAAGTCCAAATCATTTGAATTTGGTTTCATTGGATATCTGTTTCATCAACTTTCTGTGGACATCTCATTCATAAAATTTCATCATCATTTGACCCTTCAATTTGATATTTTACCATCAACTATTCATTTTCAATCGGAATTTAGGCGTTGACTTGCGGTGGAAATTACTCATAAAATACAAGGTGCAATTTAAGAATTTTGGTCTTTTTTGGAATCCTCTAGTTTTACATTTCTATTCATATGTGAATTACAAGATTTGGATATCATGTGGTCAGTCAATTTGATGATTTAAACCAAAGTGTTTATTTCGGAATTTTCTGATCTTTGATTTTTAATAAATCATAATAAATCTAATTCTTCTTGAAAAATCACGAATTATATATCAAAAATTTCCATTTTATCTCTTGTTTCTGAAATATATAATATTCATAATATTTTACGCTCATTTGGTCAGAAATTTGATGATTTAAACCAGTGTTCATTTCAGGATTTTTCTGATCTTTGATTTTTAATAAATTATAATAAAACAAATTCTTCTAGAAAAATCATGAATTATATGTAACCAAATTTCCATTTTCTCTCTAGTTTCTGAATATATATATATTTCATAATATTTTACTCTCTTTTTATTCTATGATTTTATAGAAAGTCAACTATTGGTCAAAGACAATGCTTTGACCTTGACCTTTGACTTTTCTTTGTCAAATCATTTTCTAAATTCTTATTATATCTTCTGTCATATATTTATATCATTTGAATTGATTATATATCACTTTGATTTCTTAAAATTTTTATTCAAGCCTAAGTTGGACCAAGTCAACCCTTCGATCAAAGTCAACTGTGCTATCTGTGGATTGATCCGATCTTTACACTATACTTGATTTCATATTTTTGTTATTGTGAGTTCGAAATTATAAATTTTGTTCAACCGACTTTTGTGCATTTTCAATGACCGCATAAATCGCCTCGTCATCTCTTCATCAACTCGATGTGTCCAATGTCTTCCTCTATGATGATCTTACTAAACGTGTCTTTATGGAGCAACCACCTAGGTATGCGGTTCAAGTGTAGACTACTTAGGTATGTCATCTCCATCGGCTATATATGGTTTGAAGCAGAGCCCATGTACATGGTTTGAAAAATTCAGTCAGCTTATCTTCTCTCAAGGATTGACTCCTCGTGAAGTGGACTATATTGTCTTTTAGACTTCTACTTCTATCGAATGCATCATACATGTTGTATATGTTTATGATATCCTCGTCACTGAGAGCAATATTGTTGGCATTACTCAAGTCAAGGCTTATTTATATTGGTATCTTACTATTAAGGATCTAGGCACTTCAAAGTATTTCTTGGGCAATGAATTTGCTTATCAACCAAGAAAGTTAGTTCTGAACCAATGTAAATATGTCCTAGATATACTTACAAGGTCAGCCTTCAAGGGTATCTAGGTCACACGCATCGCCCATTGATAGTAAGCCTAACTTTTGGGACTCTACCTCTCCACTACTTGCCGATGTTCATGCCTATCGTTGACTTGGGAAGCTTACTTTACTTGACTATTACAAGTCTTGACATCACTTATACAGTGGGTCTCCTTAGCCAGTTTATGCATGAGCCTCAAGAAATCCATTTTTTCTTGAGTTATCGCTCTTTGGCAAGCTGCTCTTTGTGTTATCGCCTATCTCAAGCATGCTCTTGGACGTGGTCTTCTCTACTACAATGCAATCATCTTCGCGTGGAGGCCTAATCTAACTCTAACTATGCAAGCGATCATGGTGATAAAAAATCTATTTGTAGGTAATGCACATTCATTGGCGGGAACCTTGTTACGTGACGGAGTAAAAAAAACAACACAATGCCTCTCTCTAGCGTCAAAGCTGAGTACCATGCTATGATGCATGCTTCCTTTTAGATGCTTTGGGTGCACTCTTTTCTTCATGAGCTCGGTTTTCTAGTACATGGTGCCATGATCATGTATTGTGATAACAAACCTGCAATCTTTCTTGCCAAAAATCCTACTTTTCATGAACGTATCAAGCATATCGAGATTGATTGTCTTGATATTCATTATCGGGTACTTGACGGGTTCATCACCACTTCTTATGTTGGCTCTTCCCATCAACTGGCAGGCATTCTAACAAAAGGACTAAGCCCGACCTCCTACAACTCCATTTCTCACAAGTTGGGCTTGTTTGATCTCTACGCTCCAGCTTGAGGGGGAGTGTGAGTGTTTATGGCCCATAATGGTACTTTGTGATTCTAGATTTGCTACTCTCTCTCCTCTCCTCTATCTCTCTTATTTTCCTTAATCAATATTATTATCTCTTTTATTTTTCCACAAGGGAGATGGTGATGGGAAATTTCTAGAAATCTTCTTGTAGATGATCATCAGGTTCATTTACCTTGGCTCTAGGACAATTTAATCCTTGAGGGTAAGGCACATAAGGCTTGTATGTATATAGATTTTCTTTAGCCTTGGTCTGTTCTTCCTCATCCTTGGAACTATTGTCTTGCTCTGCCACAAAAATCAGTGTTTCTTTGTCTATTGAGCCTTGGTGGAAGGGATGATCCTTTTAGGGATCCAATAAGTGTTTGTGACTTTGAAGGCTCAATATAGATAGTGCAATCTCCACAGTCGCGTCGTTGACATGAATGATGTTTGTGTGTTTGGCTTGATGATGCCCCCTGATTTATTGGGTTGGTAGTGACTTGCAATGGTAATTGGTTAGGAAATAAAACTTTCTTACCCTTCTTGTTATCAGTTGTGATAGGATTGTTCGTCTTGATGAAGTCCTGAATCTTGTCTATGCGCGAGTTCATTCAGTTCATTTTCTCCACCAATTGCGAGATTGCCCTGAGAATCGAGTATGATGCTAGTGTGTTTTTCTGAGGGGCTTGAGTATAGGATTTTTGTTGAAGGACATATATTAAATGTCTTCCATTAGTGTAGGGTTTTTGATTTTGCTGTTGATCAGTGTTTTAGGTCGGAGGATACGTCTGCTCGGTATTCCTCCTAAGTCCTATAGGCTGTGAAGGATTTTTATGTAAAACAAGGCTACTATAATAATTTGGGTATGTGATAACATATATATATAACTTAAATACTTATCTTATTTAACTAATATTCATGCTTATTTTATGTAATTCTGACGCATGTTATCATAGTTTTATGAATTTTCTCCATTGGTATTGCATTTTACTAAAGTCCATATTTTTGCATTATTTAGGGTTAATTATGTGTTTTATTGATGTTTGATCTTTTGCAAGGTTAAATAATTAGAAATTAACCACTTTACTTGAGTTATTTGGATTTTAGTTGATAATTAAAAGAATTAATTTCAAGTAGAGAGTGATGGGATGATATAAAATAGAATTTTAAGGGATTATTTAAGATTATTTTGAATTCACGTTATTTTTCTTGTTGGAATTTTCTTTAGGTGGCATGGTTTTTTTTATTAGACAGAATAAGACCAATGACTTTACTTAGAATAAATCAACTGACTGAAGGATCCATAGTTTAGAATAAGATTACTAAACTATGGTTCTCTATGAAAAAATTCCAATCCCTAATTTCTCAATGGCAACTCCTCTAATTAGCTACCCCATGGATCTATTACAAATGAATGAATTGTTTGATAAGTTTTTCTCTCTCGACTGTATAGTGTATTATACACAATATATAACATAGGAGTAAAAAAGGAGTTATCCAATGGAGAAAATTTGAGTTAAAAAGGAGTTATATAAAGAAAGATATCAATTTCTGAATTTTATGGAATTTTCTGGATTTTTTGGATTTAATTCCTTTGAAAAAAGGGGGAAAATTGTGGGATCGTGGCCCACTTAAATCGCGCAATCTCAGCCGTTGAATCATCCTTTAGAAAATCGGACGGTCCACGATTTTCGCGATGAAATTTCCTATACAAATGATGTTCTTCCTTTGTAAACCTAACTTTTGATTGAATCGTGAAGAGATTAAGCAATTTTGGAGAAAAATCTTAAGTTCTTTGTGATCCCCCTACAATCTAGACTCAATTTTGATCATATTGAGGCATGATTGATCAAGAATCATTGCAAGAATCGATTGAAATCTCCTCTTGAATGCCGAACGCACGTTGAAGAAGAAATCGAGCAAATACACTTCAATTGACGTGATTTGAAACCTAATCTTTGCGTCCATCGGATTAGTAGTGCAATTTGATCGTATCCCTTGCAATAATTACAATTTACATTAGATTTAGATAGTCAATTTTCATTTTAGAAATTGAATTGTTCTTCGTTTCGCCCAAATTTGGGTGCTGAATTTTGCTGATTTTGAAACATGGATTTCTCCCTGATCTTAAGTCATCATTTGATTTTGGTTTCATTGGGTTCCTTTTTTCATCAGCTTTTCGTGGATACCTAATTCGTAAAATTTCATCATTGTTAACCCTTCAATTTGATGTTTGACCATCTACGATTCATTTTCAATTTGAATTTAGGCATTGACTTGCGGGGAAATTATTCTTAAAATACAAGGTAAAATTTGACAATTTTGGTCTTTTTTGGAATCCTCTAGTTTTTAGCTTTCTATTCATATGTGAATTTCTTGATTTGGATATCATTTGGTTAGTCTATTTGATGATTTAAACCAAAGTGTTCATTTCGAGATTTTTTTGATCTTTGATTTTCAATAAATCATAATAAATCTAATTCTTCTTTAAAAATCACAAATTATATATAAAAAAATTATATTTTCTCTATTTTTTCTGAATATATAATTTTCATAATATTTGACGCTCATTTCGTGAGTCAAGTTGATGATTTAAACTGAAGTGTTCATGTCAGGATTTTTGTGATCTTTGATTTTCAATAAACCATAATAAATCCATTTATTCTTTAAAAATCACAAATTATATATAAAAAATTTTCACGTTTCTCTCTAGTTTCTGAATATATAATTTTATAATATTTTACTCTCTTTTTATTCTCTGATTTTACAAAAAGTCAACGGTTGCTCAAAGTCAATGCTTTGACCTTAACTTTTGACTTTTCTTTGTCAAATCATTTTCTAAATTCTTAAAATATCTTCTATCATATATTTATACCATTTCCATTGATTATATATCACTTTAATTTCCTAAAATTTCTATTGAAACCTAAGTTTGACCAAGTCAACCCTTCGATCAAAGTCAACCGTGCTCTATGTGGATCAATCCGATCTTTACACTATACTTGATTTCATATCTTTGTTATTGTGAGTTTGGAATTATAATTTTTTTTTATCGCCACTTGTGCATTTTCAACGACCGCATAAATCGCCTAATCAGTATGCACCTAGATAGTTTGGTCTTCCCTATTGACTTGGCCATCCTTGTGGGCCTTGTCGATAAATGCCTTGCCCTTGTGCCACTATGACTGGGCAGTATAGCTCGATGTGATCTAGTCTTGAGGAATTGGCGCATGACGATGCTTCTTGTAGCATGACGAGTGCAAGTCCTTCAGAACTATTTCAGATGTTGAGTTGATCCAATAGAAGGTTTTGTACCGCCACCATCTTCTCAATCCTTTCTAGGAGCATGCCCATCTCAACTGATTTGGCATCCATCGGGTTTCCTTTCACCATGACACCTCTTTTGAATGGTTTTTCCATGTTGTGATGGCTATTTTTGCCACTGTCTTGATCAATTCCATCACATCATCCTTGAATTTACTCATCAAGGTGCCACTACTACTTGTATCTAAAAGAGATCTATCTTGCAGGCCTAACCCATTGTAAACTATTTGCGTAAGTTCCTGGTTAGACACTCCATGGTGAGGACACTCCCTAGTAAGGTCTCTAAGTCTCTCTCAAGCCTCATGAAAAGTTTCACTTGGATAGCCTTTCTAATAGAGGTGATTTTTCTTAATGAATAGTATTTTCTAAGAAATTCTTCCTCCATCTTGGTTCAAGTAGTGAAATATTTTTCTAATTTTAAAAACAAATCTTTAGCTCTATCTTTAAGGGTAGCTGGAAAGAGTTTCATTTTCATTACATTTTTTGGGAGATTATGAATTTGGTTAATTTCACACACTTGGCTAAGCTCATCTACGTGTCTATAGGGATTCTCAGAAGGCTTACCTTGGAAAATAGGTAACATACTCATCACATGTGAATCAATAATAAAATTTGCACCTCTATTAAGGGGCGCATGAATATGAGTGATAGGTCTAAGGCGCATCCTAGCATTTTCCTCTTCATTTTGGGCCATTTCTATAGGTTCTAAGGTTGAATAAGACGCCGAAGAGAAGGGTAAATGTGACGAGTGTTAAAAAAGATCTACGTCTAAATGGTTATTCCTCATTCTCCAAGTGGTCTGACGTCTCATAGAAAGGTGGATCTTATATGTGTATATATATATATATCAAATTATCAAAAAATAACAAAAAATCTTACCTAGCATCGGTATCCTTGAGAGTTATGCTTTCTTGACGCGATTTTGAAGAAGTGATCGTTCGTAATCTATAAAAAAGGAAAAAGCACTCGATGTCATCCAATGAAGCTCTCAAAGATAGATTTCTACTTTGGATCACTCAATGTATGATCAATGTCGAGTTAAAATCAAGAAAGAAACTAAAAAAAAAAAATCTGAGTTTGACTAAGTCAAAATTGCCTAATTTTCTAAAAAATAATGCATAATTCCCTAGCAACCGTACCAATTGATGAGACGAATTCATGCGATCATTGAAAACACACAAATCCATGTCCAAATAAATACCAAACTCACTAATTTAAGATTAAATCACGAATTATTACTATAATGATGAATAAGGATCGAATCCAAAGAGATTTAGGGGAATTTTCAAGGTATTCTTCAAATTTGATCAAATTGGATGATGAAATGATTGGAAAAATCAGGTATATTTGAAAAGAAGACTTCAATAAAAATCTACGGAATAAAAAATCGTTTGATTTGGATTAGTATTCGTGGAGAAATCAAGGAGTGAAAAAAGGTGGAAAAATGGATCATGAAGAGAGAGAAAACACTAAAATTTCATAAAATTTGACTAGTTTACTATTTGAAATTGAAACCTAATACTAAAAGAAGAAAGATAAGGGAGAAACCACATAATCTAACCCAAAATTGCGCTCGAAACGATCCAATTTATCAGCAGATCAAGGCTTTTCATTCCACGTTTTGAAAAACAAAAATTCAAAGTTTATGTAGTGAATTCTCCCTATTCTCTTAATGAAATCTTAACTTTAAACAATAATTGAATGTGAAAATGAGTCTAGAAGATGAAAAAATCAAGAGATTTAATAATTGAGGTGTCTAAATAGTTTTATTACTCAAAATATCTGAGAATGCTCTTTCTTTCAAAGAATAGGTGTATAAAGACGTAAAAATTAGGGTGTGACCATTCGCTTTGCCTCTTCATCTTCAATCAATGACTCATCAGTAATTCTAGAATGTGAATCGATGCCTTTAACTCGTGGTTGTTGGATTTGTGATGAAGCATTGAGATTTCGCCATGTTTTTGCATGAAGAAGAAGCGTTGCGTAAACATCGTCATTTGATCTTCAACAGATGCTCTAGATGTGTATAATGTCCACAGGAGTCCATGGAGCTCAATTTAATCTCAGCCGTTATACCTCCTTACTTGAACGGTTGAGATTAAATGTTTCAAAAACAATTCGGTGACGAACCATTATGTGTTACGTACCCCTCTCTTTAAGTGAAGATTAACGATCACAATTAATTCACGCGATCACATGCTTTAGAATGCACCAGGTCACCTACATATAGGAAATTAAAAAAAATTCCCACATGATAAAAATGACGGAGCAAATCGTGTATAAATAAGGGCACACTTTAGTGGGTTAGCTTATATCCTTAAAAAGGATGCTTAACCCACAAATCGCGGACACACATACATGTGTGTGCCATGTTATTTGTGAATTCTCTGCCTCACAAGCACACTGTCATGTCATCCGCCACATCAGCGCACAATGAAAACAATTTTTGAAAATATTTTTAAATCAAAATAAATGTAGAATAAATATATAAAATTCAAAAAAATTCCCTAAAAATTACAAAAATTCATAAATTTAAAAAATAACTCCTTTTTAATTGAAATTTTTATGGTTGATTATAAATTAAATAATCTATCATTCGAAAAGGTCAAATTTAATAAATAATAATAGAATAGATTTTTATATGAAAAATATAGTCTTTTTTATAAAAAACTGAAATAAATAAATGAGTGTATACACAAATATTTTCTCTTATTATTTGACATTAAAACTCAATTATAATATAAAATATAAAATGGGAATAGTCTAATCTCAAATATCTCTCTTTAATTATTTATGATTATCCCTAAAATAGTCTATTTTGAGATTATAACTTTAAATTTTATAAAATAATAGATATGCACTCAAAGTATGATACCATGCATAAGAATGAAATAGTTTATGCCTTAATTTGCATTAATAATTATATAATTACTAATATAAATTTCATGTTATCAGTACCCAAATATTTACCTCCTCAATGTGACAGATGGATCATGATAATTTTTCAACATTACTTCATTCTTTAACTCCCAAAATTTCTCAAAGGTTTAAAACTTATACCTCATTCACACTTTGAAAAAGGAGTTGCCTACTCTTGCTTCGATAGGCATCGGACTACATATGTCAAGATTCACAAGTTATAATTGATTCACAAGTACTTAATTATGCATCTCTTTGCAACTTTTGTAATCTTCCATGACCAACATACCCAAGTCTGCAATGTATGAGGTAGAACTCATTCACAATGTGTTTACTTTTCTTAAGAGGACCGTTAACTTGGAGATTATGCGAAGAAACATCAATCACATATAATCCATTAAATAAAGGTATCATAACAACTAATTTACTCCAAAGTAAATAGAAAAACATTTGTTCTTAAAAGTAAATCCATAACCCATCTTGTCTAAACAAGAAATTGAAATGATGTTCTTAACTATGTAAAGACCATTGTAAAATTATTCTAAAGAAAGAAAATCTATGAATGATTGTTTGAGTTTCATGGACCCCCCATGAAGCGACAACAACTCTAATGTCGTTTTTCATCCTCAGTTCCACTTCGCCTTTGTGTAGCTTTTTTCTTGTTATACCATGTAAATCATTGTAGAAATGAGTTATAAATCTCTTATATACTACCCATGATGTTGAATCTGATAGATATTATGTGGCCTACAAGCCAATTATACTGCCATGTATCTCATTTATATTCATTGAAATGAAATGTATTCATTATGATTTTTGTAAGGAGTCCATGAGCATGCACAATGACCAAGGAAATTATGATGAGATCATAATAGAGTGGTCACTAGTCTTTAAACATATGTTCTAAATATTTTTATTCATGGGATATTCAAGCACAACATTGAATTATCTGGAAAGACTAACATTATTTGATTTAGCTCATATGATGAATATGGCTAATCTTGAGGGCATCAATATAGAGACACCAAGGATAGATTGTAGGTGCTCTTTGGAAAAAGATTTTGCTGAATTGATCTATATGAATTCCTCAAAGGTATTATACTAAAATTTCAATTAGGTTGATTCATGTCACATTTGTGTACGTGATCCATTCACATGAAACACCAAAAAGCATCTTGTGGATGGATGATCCTATTTTGAGTATGACTTACGAATCCCTAGACATGAGATCTCTAAAACATTATAGATTATATATGACACGAAGTCCTCAAAGGTAATTGAGTGATTAAGATGAGATTGTTTGCCCTTGGTATTAGAGGAGATTAACTCAAGGAATGAGATGTAGTTAAATCCTTGGACAAGGTAGTGAAAATATCAAAGGAGTTCCCGATAACTTCCTCCATGCATCAGTACTAACTTGAGTGACCGATTAGCGGGACAGTGCCTTGTTCCATGAGTAACTTAAGTTCGGTTTCACATTTGAAAAAAATATAGATATCATGACATATAGATATATAAATGATGGGTTAAAATTAATTTGGCCTGTAAAGGCACTTAAAAATAATGATTACTCCCCTTGACTACACCTTATGAGAACCTATGTACCACGTGGTGCACGTTGGTGTTGCCGCATGTCGCTAATAGAATGACTTTGTGTGGTCATTTAAAACATGCTTCCTCGCATCAAAATAATTTCCAAACTCACTGATTTATATAATTACTCATGAATTTATTAGGATAATGGTGAGCAAGGACCGAATCCACTTAGAATTAGGGAAAATTTTTATATATATTCAAAATTCGATCCAATTATGGAATGACTTGGGGTGAGAAATTTGGAAAATTGATATTTTTAGAAAGAAGACTCCAAGACAAATCAAGAAATAAAAAATTACTCAACTTGGATTAGTATTCGTGAAGAAATCGTTCATGAAGATAGAGAAAATGATAAATTTTCATAAAACTATACTTACCTACTGATTGAAATTGAAATTTAGTGGTATGGGATGAAAGATTATAATCAAAACATGTAATATAACCCAAATCATGCTTGAAATGATCCAATTAATCACCGGATCGAGGGTTTTCATTTCACGTTTTGAAAACAAAAATTTGGAGTTCAAGAGATCAATTTTTTCTCTCCTTCTAACGAAAGCTTAATTTCAAGCACTCTTTGAACGCGTCAATGAGTCTAGAAGAGGAAGAAACCAATAGATACAATTGTGTTGTCCTAAATACTGGATTGATCTAAAAAATTCAAAATAAATTTAGAAAAATTCAGAAAAATTTTACAGAAATTTATAAAAATTCAAGAGAAAATTTATAAATTTCAAAATATAACTCTTTTATAATCCAAAATCTTTTCTTTGATCAGAAATTAAATAATATATCATTCTAAAAATGTTAATTTAAGAAATAACAAGAGAATAAATTTTTAACTCAATAATACACTCATTTTCTTTGAAAGATAAAACTTAGAAAAATAAATGAGTGTAAATAAAAATATTTTCTCTCATTATTTTATATTTAAAACTAAATTATAATCTTAAATTTAAAATGAGAATAATCAGCTCTAAAATATTAACTTTTAATTATGCATAATTATCCCTTAAAATAATTTATTATGAGATTATAATTTTAAATTGAATAGAATGATAAATATGTAAAAGTATGATGACATGCATAAGAATGAAATATTTTATGCCTTAATTTGTATTAATAATCATGTAATTACAAGTATAAGTTGCATATTATCAGTCGTTACATAAGTATGTGTGCCATAACATCCACCACATTAGTATGCACTTAAATAAAAACCTTTTTGGATATTTTTGAATAAAACAAACTCACAAAAATTCTTAGAACATAGAAAATTTATATCTTTCAAAATATAACTCCTTTTTAATCTAATTTTTCTTTGTTTAATCAAAAGTAAATATTATAGCATTCTAAACAATTTAATTTAAGAAATAACAAGAGAATAAATATTTAACTCTAAAATACACTTAATTAACTTAAAAAGTAAAAGTAGATAATTGTCCTTTGTATCCCGAATTGCCCTCTCTTTCACATGCCCTTTATTCTTGTTCTACCTCACACTCTCTCTTTCTTGCAAGCTCCCTCTCTCAATCTTCCTCTTTCTCTTTCACTCTCTCTCTCACTCACTGTCTCTTTCACTCTTTCAATCTCAAGCTCTCTTATTTGATCCCTCTCTGTCTTGCTCATTCTATCTTGCTTGTTCTCTTCCTAGCTCTCTTGCCCTCACTCTCTCTCTTCCTCTTTCTAAGAATCTCTCTCCTTTATTCTCTCTCCTCTCGTTCATTCTCTTTCATGCTTATTCTCTCCCTTAATCTCTTTCTTTCGCTCTCTCTCTTTCTCTTCCTCTCTTTTTTAATCTCTCTCCTTTTCTCTCTCTCTCCCTTTCACTCTTTCTCTTGTTCATCCTCTCTCTTGACTAGTCTCTCCCTCGTTCTCACGCTCTTGCTCTCACTCTAGCTCCCTCGGTTCCTCTCTTTTGCAATTTCTCTCTCCCCCTCTCCCTCTCCCTTTCTTGCTCATCATCTCTCTCAATTTTTTCTCCCTCATTCTCTTAGTCTCGCACTTGCTCTCTCTATTCCTCCCTCTCATGTGTCCTCTGACGAATCAATACCGTATGGTCATTGAAAAAATATGGTCAAGAGTCAAAATCAAGTCCAAACTTACCAATTTTAAGATTAAATCACGAATTGAGGGGTAAAATGGTAAATAAGGGTCGAATCCACATGGAATCGCTGATAGAAATTAGTAAATTTGATATTTTAATAAAGAGGACTTGAAGATGAATCCAAGAAATCAAAAATCATTGAAATTGGATTTGATTTTATAGAGAAATCATCAAATGAACATAGGTGAATTTTCTGAAAATTAAAAATCACGAAATTCAAATTTAAGAACAAAATTAACTCAAATTATAATTCTAAAATGAAATCTAAAGCTATACGAAGATAGATTAGGATGAAACACGATCCCTAACCCACAATTGCGATCGAATTGATCCAATTAATCGCCAGAATCAAGGCTATTCGTAAAAATTTGGAAAAAAACGCGATCGTAGAGTTCAAGCATCGATTTCTTCCTCGTCGATCGTCGAAATCTCACTCTCAAATAGTCTGTGGATGTGGAAATGAGTATAGAAGCGATTGGAAACAAGAGACTTAAGAGATTTGGTGTCTGAACAGTTCGATTTACTCGAATTGCTCTCGAATGCTTTACAATCTTGAAGAACATGTCAATTTATGGGGAAATTTGGGCATAAATGTCTGATCTTCTTTTAATCAACGATCAACAGCTCTGATGAAACACATCAGATGTGAATCATAACCATTAATTCATGGTCGTTGGATATTCACTCCACTGTCAAGATGAAGCCACGTCGCGTGCGTTATAAAAATGCATCAAACACTAGCCACTGGATCGCGATTGAAAGTTTCAGATGCGTTTCCGTCGGTTTAATCTCAGCCGTTATAACTGACGAATCGAGACCACGAGGTTGTCAATTGCACACGGTCTTGTGTCAAAACAAAGTCTAAACTTACCAATTCAATGAAAATATCTTGAATTGAGGGGTATCATAGTAAATATGGGCGAATCCACAGGGAATTAGGGAAATTTTTGATGATCTATTTGAATTTGATCAAATCAGATGATGAATTGATTATAAAAATTGAGAAAATGGTATTTTATGAAAGAGAACTTCAAGAAAATTCCATGGAATCAAAAATCATTGAATGTGACTTTGATTTCACAGAGAAATTGAAGATCAAAGTGAGAAGTATTTTCCGAAAACTGAAATCGTGAAATTAACGAAAATAAACTCTAAATTACTTAAATTGATGATTCTCAATAGAAATTAACACTAATAGACGATAGATTATGCAAAATGACTTACACTAACCCACAATTGCAGTTGGATTAACCTAATTAATCACCGGAATCAAGGCTATTCATCAAAATCTGAAAATCCCGATTCATGGAGTTCAAGCGTCGACTTCTTCCTCGTCTATCGCCCAAATCTTGATCTTAAGCACTCCGTGGATGCGGAATTGAGTCTAGAAGTGATTGGGATCAAGAGATTCAAGATATTTGGTGTCTAAATAGTTCAATTTGATTGAATTTCTCTCGAATTCTTTACAAATCGGAAGAACATCTCAATTTAAAGGATATTTGGGCGTAACCGTCCGATGAAACGCTCTCCCTTTGATCAACGGCTCTGATTGATCGCATTAATGCAAATCATTACGATTAAGTTCGGTCCGTTGGATCGCGATCGGACACTCGAGATGAAGCCACGTCACCGCGCGTTATAAAACGCCTTGAAACTGTCGTCGTTAGATCTCGATCGGACGCATTAGATGCATTTCTTCGCGGTTTAATCTCGACTGTTATAACTCTCGCGATCAATGATCGAGATTAAGATGATCTGGTGAACCCCGATTAAGCCACGTGTCCATTGATTTTAAGTGAAAATCAAGGGCCTTGATTCACCGTACGATCGGACGTCCCTTACGCTGCCACGTCATCACCTACATCAAAATTCTAGAAAAATCCCTAAAAATTAGAAAATTCATAACTTTCAAAATATAACTCGAAATTAATCAAAATTTCTTTCATTTGATCAAAAATTTAATTATCTATAATTCTAAAAAGTCAAATTTAATAAATACCCAGAGATTTAATTTCTATTTCAAAAATATATTCATTTCTTTAAGATTTTAACTTTAGAAAATTAAATTAATATTTATAAAAAATTATTTCTCTCATTATTTTATCTTTAAAAACCACTTATAATCTCAAGTAAAGATAGGTTATAAAATTATTTATCTTTAATTCATGATAATTAACCCTAATTTAAAAGTATTCGAGATTATAATGACTTTTTCATAGAATGATAGATAAATACTCATAAATATGATAACATGCATAGGAATGAAATCTTTTATGCCTTAATATAAATTAATAATCATGTATTATCATTTCTAACTAGCATGTTATCAATAACTCCTCTTGATCAATGGATGAGATTAAAATGATTCCCAACGAATCAGATCATGCCACGTACCCCGCGCGTTTAAGTGAAGATCGACGATCACGATTTAATCACGCGATCGGATGTCCCACGTTGCAGTACGTCACATCCCGCTCTTGATCATCGATCACGATTGATCAAACGCTCCAGATTGCGCCACGTCACTTGCGTACTAATAATAAAATAAAATTTTGATTTTAAATTAGAAAATTTGATTTTTAATTCCGGAAAATCCTTAGAAATTTATTAAAAATTCAGAAAAATTCAGAAAAAATCCAGAAAGATCCCTAAAAATGAGAAAATTCATAACTTTCAAAATATAACTCTAAATTAATCCAAATTTCTTTTATTTTATCAGAAATTTAATTATCTATCATTCTAAAAAGTCAAATTTAATAAATAACAAGAGATTTAATTTCTATTTCAAAAATACATTCATTTCTTTAAGATTTTAAAACTTAAAAAATAAAATGAATGTATATAAAATGATTTCTCTTATTATTTAACTTTAAAAACTAACTATAATCACAAATAAAGATGGGTTATAGAATTATTTATCCTTAATTTATCATAATTAACCCTAAATTAATGTATTTTGAGATTCTAATGACTTTTTCATAGAATGATAGATAAACACTCATAAATATGATAACATGCATATGAATGAAATCTTTTATGACTTAATATGCATAAATAATCATGTATTATCATGTCTAATTAACATGTTATCATCCTCTCTCTTCTTTGCTCTTTCTCTCTCTCCCTCTTACTCATCCTCTCTCTTTCTCTCTCTCTCTATTATTCTCTCCCTTGCTTTCTTGCTCTCTGTATTCCTCTCTCCTGCCTTTTCTCTCCCTCCTTCGCTCTCTCTCTCTCACAAGATCTCTTTCTCTCTCTCCCGCTCTCTCCCGATCTCTCTTTCTCTCTATAAATTTCTCTCCCACCCTCTCTCTCACTTTCTTTCTCTTTTTCTCTCTTTCTAAATTCCTCTCTTGCTCATTCTCTCTCTCAATTTCCCCCCTC
The DNA here is from genome assembly GCA_024174645.1 of Lemna minuta. Taxonomy (NCBI): domain Eukaryota; kingdom Viridiplantae; phylum Streptophyta; class Magnoliopsida; order Alismatales; family Araceae; genus Lemna; species Lemna minuta. The sequence continues at coordinate 5,404,463 of CM044104.1, read as the reverse complement.
TCTTTCTTCTCTAAAATTCTCAATAGTCCTCTCTCTCTCACCCTCTCCATGGTGGGTTCTCTCTTTTTCTCTCTTAATTCCTCTATTCCAATATTTCTCTCACGCCCTCTCTTCTTCAATGCTAGTTTCTCCCCCTTCTCTCCATATGGATTTCTTCCTATTTTAGATTCCCTCTATATCCTCTTCTAGTTACTTTATGTAGTCTGAATTTAGAAGTCTCATATTTGTAGGGACATTAAACAACTTTTAATCAATTGAAATTCCTCTCTCCTATGGTCAACTCAAAGAGTTGACTCTCAAACCTTTGTTATTCTTCTCTTCTCATCCCCATATAGTTGGTATTGTCTTGCCCTAGAATCCTTGTGGATCGACCTAGAAAGCAATATATCATACATATCTTCATGAGTTCCTGGTTTTCTAGCTTACAAATATCAATTTTTCTGGACTTAAGCGTGCAATGACTTTGAGCTCAATAGACTATAATCTCAAAATCATGAGGCAAACCCAACGAGAGAGAAAGATGAGAAAAGTGTTGACCATCAATTATGCTCGATGGAGATATATTGCAGTGTGTCACCTTCGTTGCACACTTCCTCAGCAAATAGCAACCTGCCATGTTCAATGTCCACAATTTGATCTTTCCATTGAATGACTCAAATTAAATGTCATCCCATTAAAATCATCATTTGATGCAATCATGCCACATACCCTCAAGTAAGATATGAAAATTGATAATTTTGAATAAGTTGCCAAATCTAATGGTCTTGTTGCGACCACATCTCATGAAAAATTAAAAGATATATATTAGTTCCACGTTGGGTAAATTATAGAATATTTAGACTATAAATAGAAATTCTATTTGATTAGGCCCATAGGGCACCAACTTATGACGGGAATGCTAGAGTATATCCTACTAAGGGCCCAGCTTATGCTCTTGTCCTCTCTTTTCTATATAAACACATGTACTCTTCTCTTCTATGATATATCAGTTAGGATTTCCTTTTCACACAAATCGATTTTATAATATTATTTCCACACACACACAAAAGCTAGACATATACATACAAAAAAGATTATCTCGTGTAAAAATAATATATGATATGCATGTTTATTAGAAGATGCCATTGATTTTATAGTCTCTCGTATACGATGAACGAGAATACTATGATGTCATAGACTTTTGGGAAGAGGTCACTTGAGTGAGTTGAGAATCATTTGATTGTCGGGAAGGTCTTTTGAAAGGAGCATAGCTCTATGATTAGGTGTTCTAGTAGATCCATTGTGTGGCATAGCTCTATGCTATGTGACGAGCTCGCTTGTTAATCCATATCATGGATTGCTTTGTGTGTGCTAGAGACATCAAGGATTAAATTTCTTTGTAATGGACCGGGGAGTATTGGATCATTGACGCAATATTCATTTGTGTATAGTGAGATAAGCGTCCGAGGGATCTTTAGACGAATACAAAGACTAGGCACAAAGATCCCACACATTGAAAACTCTCAAATTCCACTAATTTCCACCTTTTCTCAAATTCTCATGTCCTTGGTGGGCACGGTGGGTTAAGTCATTTGTCTACCATCACGTTCAACTTTTGGAGGACGGTCCTCATCATAGTAAATGATCAATCTCCTTCGAAGTTCCCTCACCATGAGATTCGTCTATGATTCTGATCCTCATCCCACGTCTTTTCAATCATTTATGGTTTGCCAAGTTGAAAGCATGTCATCATCAACTTAGGTCATCTTGAAAGGATCACCATAAAAAAATGGTATCTTCTCTAGATATTTTTGGGAGACGTTATTCTACTGAATAAAATATGTAGTCAACGATAAGATTCTTATTAATTTAATGCCCCTATTTTCAAAGATACTAAAATATCAGATGTATAGAGAAAAGAACGCTGATGTGAACGGGGCCAAGTTCCTCGCGGCCATTGACCATCAATGTTATTGCCATCGTTGGGTTATTGTCGTTACACATGGACAACCAGAGGGCGGGGGATCACTCGCCCTGCCAACAGATCCACATCCAGAAGGATGAAGAGGAAAGAGAGATGAATGACCAGCGAACACAGCCGACGCATACTAGGGCAAACGAGAAGCTCCATGGGAGTGGTGTTGCGAGTTAACTCGTGATCAAGGCTTCCAGAGAATGGTGGTCTCTGCGATCATGGAGGTCACCACGTAGGGATCCATGTTAGAGGCCGGCCTCCTGTCCTCGAAGTAACCTGCCCGAGAAAGAAACGCAGCAAAGTAAGGATCTCCGGTTAAGTATCTAGAGGGCGAGTTTTTACCTTTTCCTTCCTTCTCGGTGTCCCGTCCGACACGGATGGAAGCTCCACGGTTGGCAACTCCCTGTCAATTTTAACGTTTCCCGGTTAGGACTCTTGGTTTTTGCTGCGTCCGATTCGGATTCGGGGAAATTTTACGTACCCATTTGAAGGTGTTGATGTCGGCGGTCTCGTGGCGACCGGTGAGTCGCTCCTCGTTGTCCTCGCCGTACGCCTGGATGTGCTCCTTGTGCCTCAGTCCGAGTTTATCGATCGCCTTCTTGATCAACTCGTATCCACCTTCTTCCCTCATCGATTTCGTACTAAAAATAATAACAACACGAGAAATCTCGTTTCCGTCAGATCTTTTCCGTTCTTTCATTAAACTTTCTGGGTTTTAGGTTTCACCTGTAGTTGGTGTGGCATCCAGCGCCGTTCCAGTCACCCTGTCCACGATCGACGACATCAGATCCGGCTTGCGTAAAAAATGGGAGAAGAAGGTGATCTGATCTTACCTTGATTGGCTTGGGGTGCAGGGAGAGAACAACTCCGGCTACCTCTGTGATCCTCTGTTCGAGCAGGAATTGAGCACATCAACACCAACTTCTTAGAAATTTTATGGCGCTACTGTTTTTCTCCTCACGTACCTCCAATAGATAGCGAGCAACCCAGAGCTGATCGGCCGCGGTGATGCCGACGGCGGGGCCCACTTGGAACTCCCACTGTGAAAAAACTCGACGGTAAGGTCGGAGATGGATTCGAAGGAAAAACAGAGGAGGCAAACTCCAAGTTCTAACCTGCCCGGGCATGACTTCCCCGTTAATCCCGCTGATGTTGATTCCGGAGTAGAGGCAAGCCTTGTAGTGGGCGTCCACGATATCTCTTCCGAACGCCTTGTCCACTCCGATACCGCAGTAGTACGGCCCCTAATATGAAGTCACAGAATTTCGTTAGCTGCAGAATTGAGCAAGGAATCGGAGTGTTTTTTCCACCTGCGGCGCAGGGAACCCGCCCAGAGGCCATCCGAGGGGCCACTTTACGTCCTTCTGGAGGAGAGTGTACTCCTGCTCAAGTCCCCACCTTTGATAGAAGAAGAGTAAGAGACATTGAAACGGAATCTTTTGATTGATCGATCAGGGTGGGGGGGAGGAGGGTCGTCATTACCAGGTCACCTCGGCGGCGACGGCGGGATCGCTGAAGATCTGAGCGGCTCTGTTTCTCTTGTTCGTGGGAATCGGATCTCCCGCTGGCGTGTAGCAGTCGCACATCACGAGAATGTTGTTTCCCTTCCTGAAGGGGTCCCTGAAGATGGCCTGAGGGCTGCGGATACTCGAGATTTTAGATCACTGAAAGAGGAACTGCGAGTAGAGGAAGAAGGGATGAGGGTTCGGACGTACTAGAGAATCACTTCGCTGTCCTCTCCGGGGCTTGACCAGTGCTGGAGCCGTCGTAGTTCCACTTGGGGAGTTCCTTGGGATCAGACACTGGTTTTGGAGATAGTCTGCATACGCCGAGCTTAAATGGGTCAGAATCAAGAGATCCAGATATGAAAGCAGATATTGATGTCGAAGATTCCTCTTACCCTCGCCTTGCTCCTCATGTCCAAGCCAGTGCCTCCGATCCTGTTCAAAAGCAGAGCAAAAGGAAATCCAACATGAAATCGGCGGGTCTAAACTGGAGGAGTCGACATGATTATTATGAAAATATCTGACCATATGTACTCGGCGATGATCCTTTCCGTGGTCTCGGAGAGATCCAGGTTCTGGAGGTCGGCGAGGAGAGACATGGTAGGTAGTTGAGACGGAGAGGATCGGGAGAAGAGAATCTGATGAATGAGTTTGATGGAGGGGAATGGCGAAGAGGAGCGCTTTATATAGAGGGATATCTTCGTCGGCAGGGCTTCTCGTGATCACGCTGGCGATGAGAGGAGGAGAGAGAAATACGCCCTCAAAAGTCAAACCCAAGGGAGAAATCTTTCGACAGTGTAGGATTCACCTCCTGCGGCTCAGATCAAGGTCAAGGACACCCCTAGCTAGTAATTGAAGAAGTCAACACCGGGATCCAGTCACGTGCTTCCATCTGGCTGTGGGGCCCACGGTAATTGCGCTAGATTCCATGGGGGGGAGAAGTTGACGGAATCGGTGGAATCGGAGGCCCGTCTTCCTTCTTCACGTCGCTTTCGAACAGCGCGGATATATATTTTTCTATTCCCTGGCGACTGTCATGCGCGCGTGCTAATGCGATAAGCAGTAATTCACGAAAGTGTCCACAATTATTTCAAATTATAAGAATAAACCCTATACAATGATGAATTACAGGAAGAGATTTAGTCCTTAATCTTTAGGAAGGGTGAGACATATATTTTCGGAGAAGAGGGTTTTTCTGTTCAGTTCGCGTTCCTAAAATGGGAAAATGAGAAAAAGAAGCACATCTGTTCACTGGGCTGGTGAATATAATTGGGCCGAGCGTGACAAAAGAATCTGCGGGCCCTACAAAGGTTGAAACACTGAAACGACGTGAATCCGGACTGATGGAAAGGGTTATTAAAATTTAATGGAATTAAATGTTTGGTTTAATTCCGCTCATGTCGAGATGATAAGGTTTTCTCAGATCGGTTAAACATCGGCGGAGGTTACAGAGCGTGGCGGAGATGGAGGCTATGAAGAATCGCGTTCGATCGACCATATTTTGTACGGAAAGTATCTCATCTTCGTAACTTTGTTATACATTTGCATTTGATGTTTAAGCGAATCATCAACTCCCAGTTGTATCGATTGATGCCGGTGCGCGTTTGTAAGGTCAACCTCCAGATTCGTGTGGGCAGGGGACGCGCGTGGGGATTTAAATATTCCCGAAGAACCGGTTGACCGGACTTAAATACTCGGGAACACCACCGTGTCCGCCGAATCTTTAAGCTAGTGTACTGTAATGTCTCATCCCATTACATCACCTATTGGACCAAACCTTTTTTTTTCTACCATTGAATCCACTTCTGTCGGCTGTCCCTGTCGACGGTTTTTCCGTCCCTTGCATCAGAGCATGCAGTCTTCTTGCACGGCTCGATTGTCCAATCCATCTCTCCCATTGATTCCTCACGTCACATATAAAAACAAAAGGAAAAATTGGGAAATATCTCACATGCCGTTTTCTATATTTTTCTGTCTCCCGCGTGGGATATCTGGAATCTTGACCTTTGGAATCATGGCTGATCCATCGGTCTTTTCTCTGATTAGATGCCCAATTGCCTTCCCCTGAACAAAGTTACCTCTGTGTTTTGAAATTCACGCAACTCCTTCCTTATCTGGCATCTGTCTATCCACTTTTGTGTTGCGTCCATTAAGAATACTTCGATTCCTTAGGAATCTAGCAATTCCATAGTATCTCTGTGCATATCCCTGTCTCTTATCTCTTAGACGATCCAGTATAATTCCACGTTTAAACGCTTCCTTTTCTCGGTAACATCAACAAGAGCCGCTTGGTAATTTCAGCTTAAATCACTTGAGCATGCTTCATGGATGCGTTCTAGCCGTCCAAAATGTTATGCTTTTAGAGCCTAGTCACAAAACTGCAGTGAGGATGTCTATTCCATTTCAAGAATTTGAATATTTGTCATGAGCCTTTTTTATTACCTTCTATTTGTGTGATCGTTGCCAAGTTCACAGGACTAGTTTCCTATGAAATGAATATATTTTGGAAGTGTTCAATTATCATTTGTATCTTCTTAGGAGTTATATCAGGTTCAAATGCTGAAAGCGTTGTGAAAAATTATGTGCAACACGGTTTGCCTCACTGTGTGCATATGGCCCAGTAGGGCCACTAGACCTTTTGGGCTTTGTCCTCTCTCTCTCTCTCTCTCTCTTCTTCTCACCCTAAATACAGAGAAGAGATGCAATTGTGAGGTATCTAAACCAAACACTTTCACTTGTGCATCATGATATAATAGCCACATCACTAGGATTCCAAGTGGTGTTTTCTATTTTCTTCTTGTCACAAGACCATGCTCTTTAAGGAAGAAAGTGAACATACATTTTTGTATTCACAACCAGCTCCAATTTTTTTCCATGTTGGTGATGAATAGAATAATTTTGTCAAATTGATCTCACACGAGGCTCCGCGTCGACAAATCAGACGTGTTTTGGTATTATTCACTCATTTGCTTGATGTCACATCATGCCTTCGTTATCTCCGAATTCTTGTATTTATTCTTGATTTCTTGTCCCATCAAGCCAATTACTCATGTAATTGTTAGTTCAACCAATTTGCATCACAATTTTTTGCCGTGATCTCACCCTCGTGCATGGAAATCTCGCTTCAACTTTTGAATAAGCATAAATTGACTTCTTTGTTTTCTTCTATGCTAATTGGAAGTGGGGAATATTATCATGAGGTTGGACATTGATGCTTCCACACTACCAGAGAACAAAACAAAAAATAATAAACAAGAGGAGTGTTGTCTTTCTACTACACATTGTTGTGTCTACTAACAGGGGAAGAGAAGGGTGGGGGGGGCAGGGAGCTCAACCTATGCAACACCATTTTGCTCTCCCATGTTGCATCTGTCAAGGTGTACTTTTCTGCATTATTCTCTTTGTTCTAGGGTTCACTTATGGTTCTCCATTGATGACATGTAAGTTTCACAATCATTATTATCTTCTACTCGTCTCGTTAACCACATTAATGATTATTTTTTATGGTCCAAAATTGCATCCCAACTTAAGTAGTAATATGATAGTATTAGTTCGTCAAATGCCCGAATCAATTTGGCAAACCTGCAAATTTTTCACACTTTACCAAGATCACTGGGACATCAACGTCTTGAGAAAATTATGACAAATGGATGAAGTTTGAGGTATGTTATCAAGCTTGTTTTATCTTTTTTATACTTGTTTTGTTGTCATTGCATAGAAGCGTTTATGTTATTATCTTTTTTATACTTTTTTGATATCTTAAGAAAAGATATTACAAATCTATATATAAAGGAGAAGATAATAGAAATGGAGATATGTTTCATGTGAGACCAAGACTTCAATGGGCTGATCGAGCTAGGTCATCCTTATAGTGCTTTATTGATGGCATCTTAGTTGCACAATCATAAGAGTATTTTCTTATACTCGTCAAGTTAATCACATTAGTGATTATTATTTTTTGTGCAACATTGCATCTTGACTTAAGTTGTAATGTGGTACTAGTTTGTCAAATACCCAAATCAACTTGGCAAACCTGCCAATTTTCACATCTTGCTAATGATCCACACTTTATCAAGATCACTTGTACAGTGATGTCTTGAGAAAATGATAACAAATCAATGAATTTTGAGGGTTGCCATCAAGTTTGTTTTATCTTTTTCATACTTATTTTGTTGTCATTGTGTATAAGCGTTTATGTTATTCTAGATAATTAATAAAGTTAATGAAGAAGAGCTATTACATCTATGGAGCTATTAACTAGTTAGAGATATAGACTTAGAGGGCCATACATATAAGTTTTTTGAATGTCAGTGGATATAGACATAATTTTTAAGGTTTTGTGAAAATTTTACATATCTAATATTTATAAATATAGAGAGAACGATTGTAACTCAAGGTACTTGTGTAAGCTTTATAAAAACTCTTTCTTTTCTCTTCTTTCTCTTTTAGTAAAAGACATTAAAGAGGAAAACTAATTGTTTGACAACTGCATAGATACCATTAGAGTTTCAATACTTGAAAAACTTTGCAAACTCTTTCAATGAGTCATTAAAGCATGAATTTTAATTTATACTAGATGATAGGATTATCGGTTCTTGGCACCTCAGTGTTTGGATATCCAACTTAATATATTTTTTGGTGTTACATGTTTTGTCATCGAAAGTCTATCAAGCACTAGATCTCAATACCATCAATATTTTTCTTGAAAGAAGACATCCATTCACAGTCCAACAAAGTCAACATCAATGGTGAGAGGCACAAGCTAACATCTATCAGTCAGTCGCTAAGGCATGATACTCAAGGTCTAAGCTTTTGAAAAAAACAAAGGGGAGTATAGTAAATAAAGTTAGAAATAAGATAGTAATACCCTTTCTTAGGCTGTTAGGCTATTTTACTTGGTAATAACATGCAAATTAAATATAAAAATATATAATTATTAATATATATTAAAGCATAAAACATTTCATTCTAATGTATGATATAATATTTTTGAGTGTTTATTTATTATTATATGAAAAAGTAATTATAATTTAAAAATGTATTAATTTAGGATTAATTATGATAAATTAAGAAGAATATTTAAAAGATTAGATTATCAATATCTTTACTTGAGATTATAGTTAATTTTTAATACTAAACAATAAGAGAAATCACTTTATATACGTCTATATTTTTCTAAGTGTTAAATCTAAAGGAAATAATTTTTTTTTTAAATAGAAATTTATTCTTTTATTATTTATTAAATTTGAATTTTCAGAATGATAGATAATTTTATTTCTCTTCCAATGAAATAAAGTTATATTTTAAAAGACAATTTTTTAATTTTTAAAGATTTTTCTAAATTTTTTTGAATTTAATTCGATTTATTTTAAACTAAAGTTTATATATATATATTGTAGCGTACTAACGTGACAAGTGACGTGGCGTGAACAAAAAAGTGCATCACCACGTGGTGGCTTATGGACACCCCACATGGCGTTGCGTAGGTGCTCACGCGTGTGTATACACATGTGTGTGTGTGCACGTGCGCGTGCCTGACGAGAGAGATAAAGCTTCCTTTTCACGATAACACTTTCTCTCTATGTCACATGCACCTTATATATGTGTTAATTTTCTTAATTTTTTCCATGTACAACTTTGTTTTATTTTAAAATGTGCGCAAGTAATGTGGCGCACGAGGAGCGTTCGATTCAGGCGTTAAACAAAGATCATTGATCTTCACTTAAGTTGGGGCGTACGTGGCATAATCTTATTCGTCGGTGAATCATTTTTAAAATGATTTAATCTCAGTCGTCAATTTGAGGAGTTAGAATGGCTGAGATTTTAACTGACGAAACGCATATAAGTGTTCAATCAAGATCAAACGGCGAGCGATTTACGTATCACTTCTTCGCGCGCAATGTGGTGAGATCTCGATGGTCCATCTGCGATCCAACAGACAACTTAATTGTTACGATTTGAAGCCTGACGTTTCATCAGAACTGTTGATCGAATAATTAAATCTCGATCTAACGGTTACGCCCAATTTGCCTTATAAATTGAGATTTTCTTCTATGATGTAAAGTATTCTTGGGTTCTTCGAGTAATCGAACTGTGTAGATACCACAATCCTTAAATCTCCTACTTCCAATTGCCTTTAGATCAATTTTGCGTCCACGGAGTGTTTTAAAGTGAGATTTCATTAAGAGAATAGGGATAGATTCACACTTGAACACCAACAATAATTCTGAATTAGCAAATGAAATATCATTGATCTGAAGAGGAATTAGATCAATTCGAGCACAATCTTAGGTTAAAAATCAAGTTTTCATCCTAATCTTTCTTCTTATAACATTAAATTTCAATTTCGATTCATAGATTTAGTCAATTTCAATTTCAATTTTGATTTTTCTCAATTCTCTTATTTAAAAATTTCTATTTATTTCGCTCATTGATTTGTCTGCGAATCTTAATCCAAATTCTACCATTTTTAATTCCATAGATTCGCATTCGAGTCTTCTTTGTAAATCTATCAATTTACCTAATTTCTCACCACATTTCATCGTCCGATTTGATCGAATTTTAAATAGTTCTTAAAAAATCCCTTAATTCTCTATGGATTTGACCCTTATTCACCACTCTACTTTTTTGTTCGTGATTAATCTGTAAAATTGGCGAGTTTGATAATTATTTTGATGCTTATTCGTGTGTATTCAACGACCTCGCAGATTCGCTTCATCACTTGGGCGCTCTGAGTTTTGGGCACATGCTAGCTATTCATTAGAGTGCCGAGTTTTGGGCACATGGCATAGGTTAATTTCTCTTGATGGAACCTTTTGATATGTGATGATCATTAGAGTGCTGAATTTAAATCAAATTTGTATAATTCTTGATTCACTAGAAAGATTTATCTCTCTACTTTTTAAAATTGTAATCTTCTCTAATTTACTATCTTATTTTATTGGCCAACTGTGTCCAACTCCAAAACCTTTCAAAAGTCAGCTATACTATTATGTAAATGTGACCCATTTTCATTAGTTACATTTAGTCAATATTCATTGAAAGTGATTGTGGATTTGTTCGACCCATTGATGTGTGTTTCCAACAAGTAGATGAGCTTGTCTCACTAATGTCTTGTCTTTCTCTCTCATTTCTTCTCTCTTGTCAGCTCTTTGTCCCTTCTCTCACTCCCCCTCCCTCCCTTTCTCTCCCTTCTATCTTTATTCCCTCTCTCTCTCTCCCTTTCCCGCTCTCTTTTTTTCTTTCATTTATTTCTCTCTCCTCCTCTCCCTCCTTTCCTCTCTTTGTCTTCTGTCTTTATCGTGCATGACCCTTAACCAACCATTGGGGCATTTTTTTTCCAGCCGCCTTTTTTCTAGCATGACCCTTGCTTTGAGTGGGGAATGTTATGGAATGGGTTGTTGTAGGGCTAACATAGACCATGTGTTTCTAGTCAACATGATTTTCTGACTAGAGAGAAGAACAACAACTTGGAAGAATGTCATTTCACATGGAGCGAAAGAGAGATAGTACAAAAATACAATTTTGAAGAGAGTTTGAGCGTAAAAGAGAATCATAGAGAGAGATTGGGGGAGACAAGCTACCAAATGAGACACCTGTAAGATATTTTTTTCTAGGCATAATCACAATTTGAAGAAATTTTTGAGTTTTTCTTAGTAAGAAAACGGGTTGATGTACAAAATTAATTTTAATGGCCTACGTCATGTCATACCATGTTGATTTTGCTAGCACCAATCAATTGTTTGAGAGCTCTAGTCTCTTCCTCCTTCCATGTCCCCATAGCTCATCTCTTTCTCCCTATCTCTCTCTTTCCCCCTCTCATTTCCCTCATTCTTAACCTCTTTCTCTCTAATATTTTGGATCCAATTTTCTAGATCCTTAAAAATGGAAAAGGAGGCCGAGCCCTAGTTTCCTCCCATTTTGGATGTCTAGTGGCCTCAATTTATGTTCTTACCAATTAGGGCAGTGGCTGGTATCATTGCTAATTAAGTAATAATAAGCATCGTGACTAAGGTCCTATGCCCCAGTGTCTTTTTGGGATTTGGACTAGCTTGGTAGTGGTGGATTCACCTTTCCACTAAACCCTTATATTACTAGTTGAACATTCAAGTCTGTTTGGGAAAAAAAAGTGATAACATGTATTATTTACATGTAATTATATTATTATTAGTGTATTCTATGGCACAATTCATATGATTTTAATGTATGTTATTATACTTCAATTACATATTTATCATTCTATACAAATTATATAAAAATATCAAAATGCATCATTCAAAAGGCTAATATTATGCAAATCATGAGTTTGATTTTTCAAACATTAAAAATTCTATTATATTAGTCTCATTTTTATTTGATATTTTTAAGATTGACTATGAAAATAATAAGAGAAAAAAATATTTTTTTAAATAAACTTTTTAAATGGTTTATTCTTAATTTTTAAGTATTTAATGTATTTTGGAGTTAAAAATTTTATTCTTTTGCTATTTCTTAAAATAAATTATATAGAATGCTTTAATTTGTAATTTAATAAGGAAATTCGATTAAAAAGAGTTGTAGTTTTTAAAATATTAAAATTTCTAACTCTCAAGGATTTTTATGAATTTCTTTTGAATTTAAATTGAATTTTATGAATTTATTTTAATAAAAATCATGGAAAAAGGGAATTCCAGGTGTGTGTTGACGATGCAAGCTAGCTTGGCATGCTTGTTTGCCTGGCAACATGCTGTGACGCTAGTGGGTACCACATGGCGGGAAGTTGCACTTGTGTTTTGTTTTTTAGGAGTATTTAATTATATCATGACTAGGTGTTTTAAGTCTTTCTATATTTATATTCCCAAAAATCTATTATTTTTCAAAAGTGGGATAATTTTTTTTATTGTAGGTGATGTGGTGTGTTGTGGAGCATTTGTTTTGACTTCATTTAGACGGTCAATTTTTACTTAAAGAGGGGGTATGAAGCACAACGTTATTTGATGATGATTCTTTGTATACACACATACCAATTTTAGCTATTTATCCAAGAAATTATAATGACCTAGATTAAAAGGACCTAATGGACTTCTATGATATGTGGTGTGATCTAAATTTTCTAATAAATATCTAATAGACTTGATTAAATGATGATCCTTCATCACAAGATGATGTGGTGAATTGAGCACTCCATTGAAGATTAGATGGTTACAATTTAAGGATGTCTATTTGCCTCCTTTTCATCAGTTGTAATCGCCAATCTCATTAAGGAGAATATTGGATGGTCATGACCAAATTGTAGATTCTTGAAATTCTTTCTCTTAAATAGAAGATGTATTCTTGGAATTTTGATAGATCTGACCTTTTGGATAGTGTATTCCTTGAATCTCTTGATAAAATTACATTCTAGACTCTTTTCTCCATCCATAGAGCATTTTTAATAAAGATTTTGTTGAGAGATTAAAGAGAAATTGTCGCTTGAACTTTGAATTTCCACTTTGAAATTGAGGAATGATGAGCCCTTAATCGAGTGAATAATTTGACCATTCAAGCATGGTTTTGGATTAATTTTTTCTGTATTTCCCTAATATATTGCTATTGGACATTAGATTTTAATTTTAGAGCTTAGATCTATAGAACTTCATAAATTCTCCTCATTTTCTCTCTATAAATTCTCTCTTTGATTTCTCAATGGAATTATAGACGGTTTGAATATTTTTTATCTAGTGGAAAGATTTTTGAGTTCTTTTCTAAATATATAATTTTCTCTAACTTATCACTCCAATATATCATCTAATTTGATCAAATTCTAAAACATCTAAAAATTTAACCATAACTCTTCATGGTTCGACCCTTTCTCACTTCTATATTAAATTAAACTTGATCAATCCACATATGAAGTGAGTTTAGACTCAGTTTCAACAAGTGGATGTGTGTTTTTGATGATTGCATGATCATGCGTCACCAATGATTTATTGTGTTTATATGGTGGTTGATAAGTCCAAAAATAGCTGAAGTAAGTATGTCGTTGTGAGGGATTTTATTAAACTTGTCAAATAGAATTTATAAAATTTCCCTTTTATCTTCTAATGACCCACAGATATGGCTCAATAAATGGGTTGAATCCAAGGGAGGTGGTGGCAATGATTTTTTTCTTTCAATTTAGGGCTTCAATTGTGTAAAACCAAATATCTTCAAACAATAGAAAGGTTTAGGCGAGACTTGAAAACACCAAAAGTTGATTAATGAAAAAAAATCTTCTATGGACAAATTCATAACTAATTCCTCTATTATTTACTCTTATTCAGTCATTTCTCTTTTTTATAATCATTTTAGTACATGATATAGCTAAATATCACGTAAGTAACCATGGAAGGGTGCCACTTTCCTTAACATATGTGCTGATCTCCACTCTTCTTCATATACATGCTTAAAAAAATCAATTAATGATGATGTCTTCCACTCTTCTTTTACCTTCTTATTATGTTTGTTTATATTGATTATGACAGAATTTTTTGTTAAGTGGAAACAAAAAATGCAATAGCAGCAACTTACAGCTTTCTTATATGGTTTAGGTTTATTTATTATTAATATTTCTTTAATATAATATTCTTCTACATGAAATGGTATGGGAAAAATCACAAAATGAGCAGTTTAGAAGTTCAAGTTTATAAGATCAAAGGTTAGGTTTTCGATATTTTGATCATGACTATACAGACTCGCTAATCCTCTCTTTTTTTGTTCTCGAACACTTTTTTCTTATGAGGATAATAGAAATAATTTAGGGTGATTTTTTTTAATCTAGATAGATGAAGATTGATTTAAAAAAAAATTGAATACTCATCAACCTAAAAATGCAAATTAAAAGTTAAAACATAAAACCTTCTATTAAATGTTGCAGAAGCATACAAGTCAAAAAGGGAAACCTATTAATGTTGCAGAAAATCGAATTGATGACATTTAATTGAAATCTATGAATACAAAAAGCAGAGATCTAACGTCCAAATTAATTTGAAGAAAATCAAATATGTAAAACCTAGAAAAAAATTCAAAACCCTAATTGAACCTTACAAACCTCGCTATCGCTCCGAATCGTGTTTATTAACTCAAAAGTTTGAACCGAATTAGATAGTTAGGTGGGAAATCAACGGAATGTAAACTCAATGAAGAAGTTAAGTTGGGGGGAGAGGACCTAGAAAAATTCAAAAATTTTTCAAAAATTTTAAAATTCTAAATTCTAAAAACTCCTATTTTCAAAAATTTTACCACTCTTCTCCACCTTAGAAGTCTTGAAAGTTTTATTACTCAAAATGTAATCATATGGGCTATAAGGCCCTCACTTCTACATCTGTAGTAGATAAGATCTCAAACTTTCAAGACTTCTAAGGTGGAGAAGAGTAGTAAAAATTTGGAAAATATGAGTTTTTAGAATTTAAAATTTAAAATTAAAAATTGTTTAATTTTTCTAAGTCCTCACCTCCCAACTTTAACTCTTTATTGTCCTCAATGAAATTATTATGCTCATGAAGAAAGATGACAAGAATAACGATCATGTCATAAAAAAAGATAACAAAATGTGGCGAGGAGAAAAGGGTTTAGAAAAAAACTCATTTGGGCTTTCTGATGCTTGTTCACGGGATTTCTCGCGCGTGCGCCTTTCATAATATAGTTCATCAAAAAGTTTTTATTCTGCAAAAAAATAAAAACAAAAAAACACAAAAAGCATAACTTTGGGTTGCCTCCCAATAAGCGCTAAGTTTAATGTCTTCAGCGAGACTCATTTAAGCTCGTCTTCTCCAAAAATTGATGTGGTTATTATGAATCATAACTCGATGCATGATAAGAAAATTCCTCAAAATCTAAACCATTATTATCCTTGTTATGAATAATAAATCATTGTGCTCTATGGTTTGAAGGTGAAATTCAGAATTTATGCATGAAATTCAAATCATATCATCAAATTAGATTCATGTAATCACAATTTATTGGAGGTAATATATATATTATATATATATATTGTATTATATAAATATAGAAAAGTAGATTTATTTTCTAGAAAAATTTCTATCGATTGAGCGGTTGGAATTTAGATCACTTCGAGTCTATCATGGAATAAGTCTACGTAGAGCATGGCTTTGATGTGGCCTAGGACGATGACAAACTCTAAATAACCCTAGTACAACAGGCTTTTTGGTATAGAATCGTGAATTTCAATAAAGATAAAAATCAACAATGATTAGAAAACAAGTCGTGTGTGATTCCGTTAGAGCTCAGCCCTCTCAAAATAATACCCGTGAGCAATAGACCGTAATCCTTGGAAGAGGGGAAATTACTAAAGATGGCATCAAATTGAGGATCCTTTACGATAAATTTCATCTTCGGAAGGCATTAGAACATATTTTCTAAGTGAATGACATCTCATGAAAATAATGATATACTACTAATTATCAAATAATGGCAAAGATCATACCTGGGTGTCGGTATCCGCGAGTATTTATAATTTCTTAACGCGATTTTGAAAAATGATCGCCCGTAATCCGTAGAAAAGGGGTCGAATTCACTTATTCTCGTCGAATTAAGGATCACGAAGATAGAATTCACTTCGGATCACTCAAATTATGATCGATGCGAGTTAAATTCAAGAAATAAAAAGAAAAATCCGATGTTGACCAAGTCAAAATTGACAAATTATCTCAAAAATATGCCTTAAATTCCCTGGCAACGGCGCCATTTGACGAGACGAGACCGCGAGGTCGTTGATTTCACACGGTCTCGTGTCAAAAATTATTCCGAACTTACCAATTTGGGGAATTAATCATGAATTGAAGGGTATAATGGTAAATAAGGGTCGAATCCATAGGGAATTAAGGTATTTTCGAGAGATGTTTTGGAATTTGGTCAAATTGGATGATGAATTGAGGTGAGAAATTAGGAAAAATGGTAGATTTAGAAAGATAACTCAAAGATCTATCCGTGGAATAAAAAATCGCTCGCTTTGAATTAGTAATCACGGAGAAATCAAAGATGGAAGTGGGATGAAATTTTTGGAATCGCGAAGAACACAAATTGAAATTAAAACAAAATTAAACTTAAATTGAGATCCTAAATATAAAATTGATGATACATGATGATAGATAAGAGGATAAACTTGTTTTCTAACCCGAGATAATGATCAAATCGATCCAATTGATCGCCGGAACGAAATCTATTCATTCCGCGAATTCAATCGTGAACATCGGTGTTCAAGAGACAAATTCTCCTCGCATGATCGTCGAAATCTCTATTGTAAACACTCCGTGGACGCGAAATTGTGTATAGAAACGATTACAAGAGAGAGATTCAAGAGAGGAGGGGTTTAGATGGGTCAATTAGGTGAATTCCTTCTCGAATACATACAAACGACGTAGAACACGTCTATTTATAGGCGGATTGGGCGTAACCGTCCGATCTCCTTGATTAACGGTCGTGATGAAACGGTTCATCAAGAAACATTATAGTTAAATCCCAGCCATCCGATCGCGATCTGACGCATGAGATGAGCTTGGATCGTATGCATTTAAAAACGCGTCGATTCGTAACCGTTAGATCGTGATCCGGCGGTCTCGATGAGGCTTTCAAAACAGGTGTTATAAAACGCTTAAATCCCCGCCGTTGGATCTTGATCCGACGCGTCAGATGCTCCCCCCAAGATTTAATCCTGGCCGTTATAACTCTGTATTAAGAGCACGTGCCTTTGATGATCTCCGGTGGTCCGTGTGTCCACGCGATCAAAGCGTGTGATGCTGCCGCGTCTCGCTAAATCCGACCGTTATAACTCTCTTAAAAGACACGTGCATGATCAGATTTGGTGATCCGCGTGTGCACCCGATCGGCGTCCTCCGATCACGATCCATCGATCCTCGTCGCGCCACGTCACCTGCATTATAGAAGCCGTGTGGATTAGTCCCACACAGAAATAAAAAAAGAGAATCGTCGGGTTTATAAGACCCGACGATTTAAAGGGTTAATAACCCTTCCCATATAGGGAAGGCTGAAGACCAATTTTATATATATAATAATAATAAAAAAATACTATATGTATAATGCGCCACGTAGGCGCTGTCCGCATGGCTCTGCCACGTGGCCTTGGGTGACACGTCGCACCCACGTGGGACCAGCGATAATCAAAGCGCTTTTTGCAATTTTTATTTATTTTAAACTTTTAAATAGAAAATAAAATCGGAAAAATGTAGAAAAATCCCTAAAAATTGTAAAAAAATCATAACTTTCAAAAATACAACTCCAAATTAATCCAAATTTCTTTCATTTGATCTGAAATTTAATTATCTATCATTCTAAAAAGTCAAATTATTTAAATAAGAAGAGATTTAATTCTTATTTCAAAAATACATTCATTTCTTTAAGATTTTAATTTTAGAAAATGAAATGAATGTTCATAAAAATCATTTCTCTTATTATTTAACTTTAAAAACCATTTATAATCTCAAGTAAAGATGGGTTATAAAATCTTTAATCTTTAATTCATCATAATTAACCCTAAATTAACGCATTTTGAGATTATAATATAAAATTGCATAGAATGATAGAAATGCACTCAAAGTATGATAACATGCTTATAAATGTAATGTTTTATTCCTTAATTTGCATTAATAATCATGTTTTATCATGTTAAGATTTCATGTTATCAGTGACCTCAATTATTTTACAATTTTTCAAAGAACTCTTGCATGCACTCAATCATTGACTTAATCCCTAATTCCTCATGGGTTTAACTTTTACTCATCATTATACTTGATTTATTTTCTTGATTCTAGGGAGTTGAGATTTTATTATTGACTCATTATTTTTGTGTGTTAATGAATGCAATTTATGTTTTTGAGCACATTGGAGCCATGATTGGAAGATCTAATGTCTCATTACTAGACTAGAGTTTAGGACCTAATCACTAGATCCAATGTCTCAATCTAAGCTCCATCTATTATTAGGGATTTTAAGTTTATTTCCTAATTTTCTTTCACTTTATGTTGTTATTTTCCATTTCCTCCTAGGCCTATTAGTAACCTTCCAATGTACATTAGTCATTTGGTGCACTTTTGAGGTAGAGAGTTTATCATTTCTTGAGAGTGTGCCTTAGGAATCTACCATCATTGCCTCTTGCCAAAGCCACCATGACAATGTTGCATGCCGACTTCTTTGATGTTTCCTGTTCCATTGGCATCTTGGGATCTATTTCTAGTGCCACGTTTTACTTTTGCCTTGGCACCACATCCCACCACTGACTGTGCACATCTCTTGTGTGTTGTCCTACATCATTTACCATGGAGTTCTTCTAGAACCTTGATGATCTAGTAATTTAGGCTACACACTTTATGAGAAGGTGACATCATACCTTCTCATTGATTTGATCACAATTTTCATGAATGATGATAGAGAAGTGGTTACTAGTGAATGATGATTAACAATTTGATCACATTGATTGCATTGGATTCTCATGATCGTTGCAGTGATCATATAACCTTTGATTGATTTGATCATTGATCTACTTTATGTGACACATTGATGCATTGATTGAAGATATAATCTGTGATTTGATGTCAATTATATCATTTTCCTAATAATAGATATCTCTCCCCCTCTCTAATAATCTTAGTGATCAAGATCAACCTTGGTTGATTGATCTTATTCATTGATCACAATTTTTTTGACCATGATCATAGGGAGACTCTCTTCAGTGAAGAAGAGGGGAGGGGGGGGGAGGGGAAGATGGGTTGCGAGGGAGAATTCGTCTTCCCTCACCCCTCCCTTTGTCGTCGAATAGAGAGTGGACGGAAAACACACTCCCCTTCTCTCTTTGCATCCTAAATGAGAGCATAAAAATTGAAAACTCCCAATAGGGCGGTGGTTAACCTAAGAGGGGGGGTGAATTAGGTTTAAAGGGTTATTTTAATTTTATTAATCTCTAATTATCTGTTTACTATGATTCGTTAATTAATCACTCCCTTCTTGTCCTCTCGATGCACCAAAGATTATTATACTGGTTGGGGGACCTAATGTCCCTTAATATAGTCCCGAGTACTATAGACTCGGAGCCTCCTCCTCACCAAATGAAACCTAATCCTCTCACCCCTTAATTAGGTGAAGGACAATGTTCAAATACAAGGTTTTAGATTTGCCCCCTACGGCAAATCTAACACTCACCTTTACCTGTTCTTATGGCACTACCCACTCGGCATCGACCTCCTCGGCTCCCGGACGCCCTGACTCCCTCAGGCTGATCTCCACGCGATCGCTCGTCCCTTCACGCAGTGTCGTGCCTCTTCTACTGGTACCGTCGATCACTGGTAAAATGACACCTCGTCTTCAGGCTTCACTCGGTCTTCCTGCTCTCAAGGTCTAGACCTCTCCTCGTCTCAACAAATGAGATACTCCCGTCCTCTGGATGTGTGTGAATGTAACTGCTGCTACCTAAATAAGTGATTTTTCTTACTTCTGCTGACTCTGGGTTGACTTTTGACCTAGAGTTGACTTTCTACTAAAGTTGACTTTTTCTGACTTCTATTGACTCTGGGTTGACTTTTGACCTAGAGTTGACTTTCTGCTAAAGTTGACTTTTCTAACTTCCATTGACTTTGGGTTGACTTTTGTCCTAGAGTTGACTTTCTGCTAAAGTTGACTTTTTTCTGACTTTTGTTGACTTTGTCTCATAGAGTTGACTTCTGGTTGACCCTATCTCTCAGAATTGACTTCTGTTGACTATGTCTCTCAGAGTTGACTTCTGTTGACTATAACTCTCAGAGTTGACTTCTATTGGCTCTAACTCTTAGAGTTGACTTTTGTTGACTCTATCTCTCAGAGTTGACTTCTAGTTGACTATGTCTCTCAAAGTTGACTTCTAGTTGACTATGTCTATTAGAGTTGACTTCTATTGACTCTAACTCTTAGAGTTGACTTATGATTGACTCTATCTAATTTCCACCGAATACAATGACCTTATGCACTAACTAACTTAAGCTGGGATCAATGAAGGAACACAACGATAATGTGGTAAATAGAATGTAGATTATCTTCTAACTAATTGAGAATTAGTTCAATGAGAAAGATAGATTTATCCTGCAACTAGAACAACTAGGTTAGAATAATAATAAGTGAGACAATAGAATTAATACAACTGCTACTCAGATTAATATGAAACACAGTGACACGCTAGAATTTAACGGCACGACTAATCAGATTACAGTAAGAAAAATAATACGCTAGAATTTAATAGCATGACTAATCAGATTACATTAAGAAAAATAATACGCTAGAATTTAAATAGATTTGCGTAGGTTAACTAACTATGATATGACAAACAGTTTGATAAGATAAGGAGTACTTTACGAGATGAGTTAAGAGAACCAACCACTCTGACATAGAGCCCAGAAGTCACTCTATCAATCACAGCTTAATGTAGAACCTGATGAATTTCTGTTGACTAAAAAAACTTACAGAAAATAGATTTATATAATTATATTTAAAAAAGATTAACATTGCTATTGTATAAACTGGATTAACAAACTCACAAAGCCTCTTTTCGTGTATACCAAGATTAATTAATCAAAGCCTGTTCTCTGCAAATAACAAAGTTAGTACAGTAGATAAGACTGTATTTAAGAAATTAAGTGTAATATGATTTAAATTTAAACCAATTTAAAGTGACTGGTATAAGTATACTTTCAAATGAGCTCACCGGTTTGAACGTATGTCCACTGCAAAAGATAGGGTTAGGACAGCAGTGATAAATTATAAAACAAGTTAACTACTGATAAGATCGATATTACCCCAGAAGATTAACTAATCGAAACTACTACGATCTAAATTTGATTGAGACTTCCAAATCTCCTATCAAAGATTTGATTGAGATTTTGGTTAAAATCGCGATTTACAATTTCGGAAAATTCTCCCCACTTCGATCTTCAATTTCTCCACAAAATCAAAGTCAAATTCGATGATTTTTG
Source organism: Lemna minuta (assembly GCA_024174645.1). Lineage (NCBI taxonomy): Eukaryota > Viridiplantae > Streptophyta > Magnoliopsida > Alismatales > Araceae > Lemna > Lemna minuta. Next base: position 5,383,035 of record CM044104.1, on the reverse strand, counting down.
ATTCCGTGGAAACTATTTGAAGTTCTCTTTCATAATATACAATTTTCCCCAATTTCTATCATCAATTCATCGTCCCATTTGATCAAATTTGAAGAAATCATCATAAATTTCCTTATTTCCCTGTGGATTCGACCCTTATTTACCATTATACCCCTCAATTCGAGATATTTTCATCAAATTGGTAAGTTTGGACTTTGTTTTCACACGAGATTGTGTGAAATCGACGACCTCGGAATCTCGTCTCGTCATATCTCAAGTTAGAGGACCACATATACAACCATGACATGAATCAACTTGATTAATAGTTTCACATAATACTATTTTGGGATTCATGTAGATCAATTTAGTGAATTCTTTCTCCAAAAAGCTCTATCTATCCTTGGTGTCTCTACACTGATGGCCATGGGATCAGTCATACTCATCATATGAGTTAGATTAGATAGTGCTATTCTTTTCGGATAATTTGATGTCCTTCTAAAATATCTCAAAAATACGAATATTTAGAACATATGTATAAATACCAGTGATCACTATATTATGATCTCATCATAATCTACTTGTTCGTTGCATATGCTCATAGACTTCATCACAAACATCACAAGAATGAATATGAATAAAAGTTCATTTCAATGAATATGAACAAAAGATGAAAGTGTAATTGGCTTGTAGGCTACATAATTTCTATCAATAGGAAGATTTCTTAAAAAAATTGCCTCAAAGGCTTCCCCATAAAGACATCTTCATTTAGATCATAATATAGAAAATTATTTGAAACATCCAAGTGATGGAGGGAAAAGTGTTGATTGACTTCTAGAGACAAAAGAACCTAGATAAGTTAATTCAAACAACTAGAAAGGTCTTAATTCCATGAGCCGAAGTGAATCTTTTGGCCACCCACCACGCTTTATGGCAAGCCAGCATGCTAGTGGGACTATATTTAGGGTGAATATTCACTCATAAGTCATTATATTGGCATCGATAGGGGCGGGTACTAAGTCCCATGTACACAAGATGAGATACTCCAGCTTCCTAGCCACTTTCCCTTCATTTACCTAGATAGCTTCACGTTATGAATTTAGTAACAACACTGAGGACACAGAAAGGGCAAATGTAAGGTATGTAATATGAAGAGAATTATAGGAGATAAAGTGGGCAATGGGATATAGAGTTAGAAAACACTTACCCTTATGCAAAGCAATGGGAAGGGATGATCATTTGGAGGGTCAAAAAGGTAGGGAAGTAGTAGGGAAGATTGAACAATGGAGGCTGGTGGAGAGGAGGCAATGATTGGAGGGAAGTCAGTTAGAGACATCTATATTGTACATCTTGGTGTAAGCATGAAAGAAGCTAATAGTGTCAACACTTGATAAACGTAAAAGCACAGACATTGAAAATAAAAATTCATAGAAAAATTTTTTTACTCCATTCTTTGAAATTGATCTTAAGGTTAGAGCAACTGCGAGTCAATGGAATATCCATAAGGAGGAAGGCTAAAATATTGAAATTAGGGTCTATTTTTGTGTTTTTAATAAAGAAATTGGAAGAGATCGGTGGAAGCATTGAGAAGAAAGTGAGGGATGTGATATTATGATTGAGACTTCCAAATCTGCTGTCAAAGATTGAATATTCTCAATAAAAAGAGAAAATTGTGATTTAAGGTTGATAATTAAGAATTTAGAATATGAAATTATGGTCCTAGATTGAAGGAAATCATCCTAATCAAAAGAGTTTCAATCAAGAACTCTCTATAACAAGGCTCCCTCTTTGATAATTTTTTCGACAACTCTTACATCTTGCCTAAGCTTGGTGAAACTTACTACATTATGTATTGAGGTTCATATGAAATTTTATGTATGAACTTCATAGGAGTGTGCATTACACGTACATGCATATATCAACTCCATGATCACCTTTGCGCTGATACCTAATCTAATGTTATATATTTTGGGAACAAATGATATCAAAATTTGACTATGGTACTACACATATGTTAGAGGAAATCTAGTCACTTAGACTCTTTTGATATGTAGCGATGTTTTTTTGGACTCTTCTAGCATTGCATAGCTAGAGGAAAGAGAGTGCCAATTGATCGTGCGTCATGAATCAAGTATCATTTATAGTGAGTTTCTTCTCTTTTCTATTCATGAACCACTCTGCATTTGAGAAAAAAAGAAGAAACTCACTACAAATGATGTTCAGTATACAACGCACAAGCAATCGGCGTCGTCTTTCTTCTAGCTTGATAATACTAGAAGAGTCCAACGAAACTTCAAGAACCCTAGTTTGTTTTTTTGCTTTATTCCTGAAATCAGCCACTATCAAATGATTGAGCATGAAATGTCAACCTTGCCCACAAAATTTTAATGCTAAACTCCATCAGGATCATAAGATATCAATTTGAATCATTTCTTGCCATCAATCACACTTAAAATGAGGAAGATTAATCACTAGTCGTCTGATTCACTTTGATCAATATCGGGAAGGCTGCGATTGCACCATGTATCATTACATGATTCTTTCCTCACCCCTTCCCTCGCCATCGAATAGAAAGAGGGCGGAAGTCACACTCCCCTCCTCTCTTGGTACCTCGGAAGAGAGCAGAAAACTCATCATCTCACCTCCTAAGAGGAGAGAGAGAGGGAGAGTGACAGAGAGGAGAGACAAATAGAGAGGGAGGTAAGAGATAGATGATGTGAAAGAGAAAAACTAAGAAAGGAGATGGGGAAGAGAGAGAGAGGAGAGACAAATAGAGAGGGAGATAAGAGATAGATGATGTGAAAGAGAAAAACTAAGAAAGGAGATGGGGAAGAGAGAGTGAGATATGGAAGGAAATAGAGTAGGAGAGAGAGTGAGAGAAAGAGAGAGAGAGAGAGGAAAGAGAGCATAGGAGAGAATGGGGGAGGTACATACGAAGAGATAGATCTTTGCGCATTCTTCTAAATATCTATTCTATTTGTAAGTCATTCAATTAGATTTGGATCCTAGGTCAAATTTGGGTTTTAGGAACAGTGAGGCTGCTAGACCAGGCGCTTTGGTGTCTAGAGTGCGTGCAAGAGGCTTAGGTCTTTGAGAGAGCATCGGACCGAACCCGGACTCAGCGCCTAGCTGATTACGGACTCACTAGTCGAGCCGTCATCTGAACTTCGAGCTCGGATTGCGGACCCTTGGACCTTCAGAACTTGAGAGTCAACAGGATAGACGCGGTGCACTCAAAGTCAATGGAGCATTTTTGCAAATAAACTTACAAGCTGGGTTTTTCTGAGATGTAGAAGTGTCTAAAGTGGGCTCTCTCCGAAGCAGATGTGGACTCCACATTGTGGAGACGCGAGACGAGGAAGGAGGCGAGGGAACATTGGCGATGGATTTCTGGCCGCCGTCGAGCCAGCAGGCTTTCTTCTCCGCCATCCGATCGGGCGATCTGGACTCAGTGCGGCGGGTCGTTGATTCTTCGGGTGGTAATATTTCCTCACTTATGAATATTGTAAACGAGGAAGGAGAGACGGCACTCTTTGTGGCTACGGAGAATAATCTGGAGGATGTTGTGAGGTATCTCGCCGGGTACTGTAACTTCGGGACGGCGGCGGTGAAGTCCAAGGCTGGAATTACGGCGCTCCACGCCGCAGCTAAAAGGGGGTACACTGGTGAGGATATTTTTATGTTTCGGAAAGAGTTTTTTAGTGGTTTTGGTGATGGATATTTAATCGGTGGTGGGAAATTAGTGGCCTAATTTGTCTTTCGAATTTTCGTATATGAACTGATTTGTGTCCTTCGAGTTTGTTTTGTGGCTAATATATATGTTGTGGATGGAGATTTTTTATTGATTCTGGTTTCTGGAGATGGGAAATTAGTGGCTTAACTTGTCTTTTGAATTTTCGTACATGAAGTGATTTTTGCCCCCGGAGTACGTTTTGTGACCGATTTTTATGTCTGGGAAGGATCGATGTTGTGATCGATTTTGCTTTCTGGAGATCTGATGGGTAGTTGAAAATTAGTGGGCTAACTTAGTTTGAACTTTCTTGACTGAACTGACTTGTGCCCTTGGGGTCCGTTTTGTGGCTGATTTTTATGTTTATGATGGAAATTTTTTTATATTTTTTTCCTGGAGATATAATTGATTGTAAGAAATTAGAGAACTATCTTTTGTATTTTTCTTACATGATTTTTGACTGTTTTGCAGTGAGATTTTCAATGAAATTTGTTCACTGAACTGATTTATCGAGATCAAATCCAGGAATTGTTAAAAGAACTTCTTGCATTGTGGCCCGATCTCTGCAAAATCTGTGATTCTTCAAACACAAGCGCTCTCTACTATGCGGCATCTGCGGAACAGCTTGAAACCGTGAAAGCTATTCTCGATGTGGATCCAGGTTGTGTCCAAAGTGTCCGAAAAAATGAAAAAACTGCTGTTCACAACAGAGCGAGAAATGGCAGCCACCAGATTGTCAAAGCACTGATTGAGAGAGATCCCAGTGTGGTCGCAATGATTGACAAGAAAGGCCAGACCGCTCTCCACATGGCTGCGAAAGGTAAAAATCTCGACATCATTGAAGAGCTATTGGATGCTGATCCTTCCATCCTCAACAAGATTGATAAGAAAGGCAACACTGCTCTCCATAATGCCACCAGAAAATGCCGTGTGGAGGTAATCATTCAAGTCTCAACACCAATTCATTCAAACATTATTACTAATCCTTCTCCTCATTCTTCTCAGGTCATTCAACTGCTTTTGACCTACAAGTCAATTGAAGTAAACATTCTAAACCATGATAAAAAAACAGCCATGGACCTAACAGATGGAATTTCATACCCTCACCAATTGGAGATCAGAGATATTCTCTTCGAAGCTGGAGCACAACAGGCGATCGCAATAATGCATGGGGACCAAACATCAGATGAATTGAGGAAAGAAGTCTCTGATTTGAAGCACGAGCTAGACTCTCAGCACAAGCAGAATCTGAAGACAAACAGGAGAGTCACTGGAATTGCCAAGGAGCTGAGGAAACTCCACCGAGAAGCCATCCAGAACACAATCAATTCAGTCACGGTGGTCGCAGTTCTGATTGCTTCGATAGCTTTCATAGCAATATTCAATCTCCCCGGGAAGTATGAAACCAATTCTGGAAACAGTGTCGGACAAGCGAACATCTCGGGACACGTGGCATTCCAGGTCTTCTGCTTGTTGAATGCAACTGCGCTGTTCATCTCTCTTGCTGTGGTTGTTGTTCAGATAACACTGGTGGCCTGGGAGACAAAGGCACAGGAAAAACTAGTCAAAGTGGTCAACAAGCTCATGTGGGTGGCTTGTATGTGCATCTGTGGGGCTTTCCTTTGCATGGCATTTGTTGATGTGGGTGAAGTTGCACCATGGATGGCGATCACTGTGGCTGCAGTTGGAGGACCAGTGCTTGTTGGGACACTGGGGATCATGGGGTTCTTGGTGTTCAGACAGTGGTTTAAAGTCCATGATGATTCCCAGAGGGTGGTACGGAGGGGCAGTGGGAGTAAGTCTTTCTCTTGGTCAAGGTACTCCCGTTTCTCTGACCGGGACATTGACCACCCTGACCACGAGAATCGTTTGTATGTCTTGTGAGAGAGGGTGTGTCATATCTCTCTGTTGGTTATTAGATGGCATGTTTTGGTGTAAATAGTGGCCTTGTATATGAATGGTCTGAGTGCCCAACTTATACATAGTTAAGAAATGAGACGGGTGATTGACCCGGTCTATGGTAATTCAGTTGTCTATGACCGTAGATTCGACATAAAACTCTCATGCCCTGATTACAAAGATGTCCATAGGTACTTGGTAATTTCTAGGCTACTTGGTGGAAAATACCCGAGTGTTTTCGTCTAGATATTTTAAACTAATATTAATGTGTTGAGTAATATCCGAAAGTTTTTTCCACAATAACATATTTTAATGGCCAAGGTTTTTGAAATAATTAATCTATTAATTCAAAGTTTGCCATGTTCTAACTCTAAGAGTAGCAATCAAGTATAAACTCTAGATATCCACCTTGTAGAGCACTTTGGCAATACATGGATGTTGACTCCTATTCTAGTACTACCTACTCATCTAGTATGGAATTTCTTGCCTAAAATAAAAAATTAACAATATCCGATGATCTGGATAATAAGTTATTGAAAATATGACTACATTTGCCTTGTTGTCTAGCATGAAGATTGCTTATTCCTTGAAAATGATGTGTATAGTCTCTAAGTTTTTATGCACTTGGTTTGGCCCCTGAACCTAGTGTGATGATAATTGATGCATAATGTTTTATGTGTAGGAGGAGATGAGGTGAGGAATGAATTGTCTTTGCACAGTGTTTTTCGCTAGGCACATTTCTATGGATAGCTAGACATATCGCTTGAAGTTCTTAGCACAATGAGAGTAAAACTATGCTTTTGCTCAAATTAGAATATGGCATTATAGAACTTGGGGGAATCATTTTCTAGTGGGTAACATTTTTTATCTAAAACTATGAGGCAAAAATTCAATTGTTCATGCGTAATTGAAAGGCAACAAAATGTGTGATCTAGCAGAGTTTGAGAAGAATGGTACTAAGGAATTCATGCTGGTGGAGTTATCTTGCTGAACAATTATAAAATGATGGAATCCAAGGAGCATCCATCACATTTCAAATGATGCAAGATGGATGGGATCAAGCTAAACTCATATCAATTTTTGGTTTGATGTTAGATCACATGAAGTCATTAAAGGGGATCCTTTAGTTTGCATTTAGAAACATGTTCCTAGACTATGGATGACAAAAATTTGACCAATGGATGAATTCACTGTTGTGAAGAAGGGAAAAGACTAATAGATATACTGAGAAAGTGAGGAATACACGTCTTTATATAGAGAGAGTAAGAGGAGAGAGAATAGGATACAATATTCTCTTAGCAGGATATACTCTAATACTTCCCTTTAAGTTGAACCATATAGATCACACATGTCTGGCTTAGTACCCATGGAGTCATATGATGTACTAATGAGGCTCTTGGTGGAGATGTCATTGAGTTGGTCTGATGACTAGCAGTGTTGTAATGACCTCCTTTAATGCCTTGTCATGGATGAAGTGGCATTCAATCTCAATGTACTTTGTGTGCTTGTGAAATGTAAGATTCCCAGCAATGAAGATTACCTATTGATTATCAAAACACATAGGAGGAGGGTTTGAGTCTTAATTCCCAAGTCTTGAAGAAAAGACATTCTCTCAAGAAGGAGCTATTGTCCCTAGGTACTCAACATCTGCGCAAAAAATAGGAAACTAATTTTTATTTTCATGAGCACCATGTGACTAGATTTCCTTCAACATACGTGTAATATACCATAGTCGAATTTTGATATCCTTTGTCCTCGACATATCAAACATTAGATTATGCATCCATACAAAGGTGATCATTGAGTTGATGAATGCATGTACTGGTAATGCACACTCCTAGTACACCATATGAGGTTCATGCATAAAATGTCTAAGAACACTAACATCATAAGTAATGTGAAGGAGAGTCACATAAGATAGAACAACTTCCCTAGAAGACTTTGATAGTAGTTGTCATCCTCCAAGTAGTGAGTTGGTGACATCAAAAATTGGGGACAAAACCCAAATGATGAGGAAGTAGGTTTACACCCAAGTAACCCTTCTTCTTGGAGACGATCCTAAAACTCATGATACTGTGAGTGATACTAACTAACAAGAGGGGGGGGGGGTGAATTAGTTAGCAATAAATATTTGTATTTTCTAAGTTCTTTATTAGGAGATTCGTTGTTTGTCACTCTCCGCTTCGCCTCCCAGATACACGAATAATTTTTATACTGGTTGAGGACCTAATGTCCCTTAGTCCAGTCTTTGAGTACTCATTGCCTTAGAGCCTCCAATCTTACCAAAAAGAAACCTAATCCTCTCACCCTCACGGATAGGTGAAAGACAATGTTTATACAAGTTTAGGCTTCAGCCCAGCGCAGCAGCTAACACTCACCTTTTACTTGATCCTATGACACTACCCCTTAGGCCTTGACCTCATCTACTTCTGAACGCCTCGACCCTCAAGTTGATCTCCACACCGGATTGTGCATCTCTGCAAGTCTTGTCTTGCCTCTTCCGATTGTGGCGCCGATCACTAGTAAAGTAGGATCTTGTCTTCCAGTTCCTTTTGGACTCCTCGCTCCTGATAGTCAACTCCTCAATGTTTCAACCAATGAAACTTGACCAAATACCTGAGTGTATCTGTGAGTACAGATGTATATCTATCTAGATGAGCCTAATTATATAAAATGCAACAAGAGATAAAGAACTTCATAAATGAAACACTTATCATGGAGAGAGTTGTCTCCTAACTCACTTGAGGACTCTTGAAACAGGTGGTTGACTATTGACCTTAGATTGACTTTGAACCAATCAGGTTGACTTTGACTAAAATGGTTGACTTTGACTAATTGGGTTGACTCTGATTGATTATAGTTGACTTTCATTAAAAGGGTTGATTTTGACTAATCGGATTGACTCTGACTCTGTATGGTTGACTTTGACTTAATATGGTTGACTGTGATTGATAAGGACTATGTATGGTTGACTTTGATTGAAAAGGTTGACTATGACTGACAAGGTTGACTGTCACTGACAAGGTTGACTCTAACTATGTATGATTGGCTTTGAGTGATAAAAGTGACTATGACTCGATGATGTTTGACTCTAGTGTCTATACAAGTTGACTCTCGACTATATGTCGTTTGCCTATGAAGATGAACTAATTGAGTTGATACACCTTTCTAGAGATAGTGTATTGGATAATTACCATTGAATGAAACCCAAATTAACACAGCAAATAGAGCTAACCTGAATTCTAAAAGAGTAAGCAATGATATATATGAGAGGGTTATATGAAACTCCACTTAGCCTTGTACGTAAAATAAAATATTAAAGATTAAAGATGATCAATGGTATGTAAAATAATGAAATTACAAGAACAAAACCTTAAATGATTGTACCTCTATTGAATGTATGTTGGTTGAGAAAGCAATTAACTAATATAAACAATCAAGTTCTATAAATTTGTTGAATTGAATTGAATTAACTACTATTTGAAAAATTAAACTAATACAGTGACAGACAATGAATATAATTTCAGTGAGAACGTATAAGTTGATAGAGAGACACTCGACAAATGTAATTAGAGGAGACAAGAAATTCAGTTATGGAGGTTAGATGTAATAATATTCCAAGAATCAAAACAAATAGATGAGTTTTAGATTAAAGGATATCAAACACTACAATTATGAATCTAAGACCACAATCATAAGAACGAGAAACGTAATTTAGAGTTTTCAAAATATATATCTCATTGAAAAATATGAATCTAAAAGACTGCCAATCAGATGATTATATATATAATTAAAATTAAAAGGAATAAGAACAATAATTAGAGATCAAAAATTAAAGAAGAAAATTAAATTATATGAGCACAACTTAAAAATAGCTAAACTTTGAAGGATGAAAGTACGAGAGGTTCACTTAGACAGTTAAAACAAACAAAGATTAATGCATGCAAACAGAAAAACAAAATCGAGGGAGAATGAACAAGCGATTAGAAGAATATACAAAATGCTAGTGGAAAAATGGAAAAATAAAAATAAAACAACAAATGAGGAATAGTATGGAGATCCCTCAAAACACAACGCGAAGATATTTGAGTTTGCCGGCAAAGAATGACCAAAGAGAGAAAACAAAATTTGCTATTGAGCTGAATGTCGGCACGACTTGATTTGCAACTCAATGTTAGGAATGCAACGAGATGGCATTTTTCTTTGTCGACCGCCGTGAAGAATGAAGAATCAAATCACGAATGCCAGAAGATGGCTTTTCGAATGCTCAGTTATTCCTTTTGATCAAAGCCTAATGCTCTTATAATAAGTCAGTTTAGAATGAGGAAAAAGCTGAAATTCGATAATACACTTAATGAACAGAAAATATGAGATGTTAAATGGAACTAAATATGATCAAAATTATGAATAAAAATATGATTTCCGAGATCAAAAAGCACACCCATGACACTCGAATAAAGATATGCATACAAATAAAATTGAGATCATCATATGATTAAAAATTGAGATCACGCATTCAAGGATACTGAATGAAGAAATTAGTTCTACTTTCCTGAAACCAAATACACCCATGAACCTCAAATAAGAGCATTCGTGAGTTCAGTCCAAAGCAGTCATGAAAATGATAGAT